>JBAWJQ010002165.1:0-19612 GCA_037783105.1 Bactrocera zonata
GCAAATTAATTCCCGTAACGAGGGAATTTATAAAAAATATATTTTTATATCCGCGAACGCGCGGATTAAAGAAAACGCTTGTAGTTAGCGTGGATTGCCAGATACAAATCTATCTTTATTTTTAAAATACTAGTATTTATACAATTTTGTTTTATTGACTTAAGGTTAAAGCTGAAGTTACATTTTTAGCTATGACAGCAATTTCCAGCAGAACGTTAAGCGTTCTGTTTTCTTTACAAATGTTATTGTTATGCCTTCTTGTGAGGGCGAGCGATATTGCTTTGATAAAAATGGATTATTGGAATCAGGACGGAAAAAGCATATTGAATTCTTAAATCATCAAAAACGTTAATAGTGTAATTGCAGAGTGCAAAGATACAATTTTGTTTACAGTTATGGTAAGGTTTCTATGCGGAGGCTATCGTTAACTCCCCCCTTCCTAAGATGAATCGTCCCCGATTCACTATTATTTTGAGTTAATTTATGTATTTGATTTAAAAGAGCATTATATGTGACTTCTTGCAATTGCACATTTTCTATTGGTTTGGGAATTTCGCGAGATTTTTTTAATTTTAATATTATGTAAGATAAGAAAAGTATTCCCAAGATTAAAATTATGTACCAAAAATATGAATGGACTGTGATATGCTTATTCCGTTCTGCTAAAATGTTTATATTATCTAATTTCAACAGTTTATTAGTTGTTTCAATATATTCTAAAATTTCAAAATTATTGATATGGTTATTTTTCAGATAATTCCAGATTTTTGTTTCTATATTTTCATAAGTTTGATTATTAATTACTGTATTATTTTCAAATGTAATTAAATATGTTCCAGTTAGTGTTTGATTGTTTACAATATTTTTTCCTGAAATTAATATTGCTCCTGGTTTTATTTCTTCAATTTTCAAGTTTTTCTCTTTTAGTTTTTTACATTTTCCTTGTTTTTTATTTAATATTTCTGACAAACATGTACTTTCTTTATTTAATTTGCAATATGTTTTTGTAATTTCAGTTTTACAATTTTGTATATTAAAAAAATTATTATTACAATATGTTATGTTTTGATCAATTATAAGCTTACCATCTAATTGAGCTATGGCTCTTACATCGTAGTACTTACATGTTAGTTCTATTTTAGGATATTTAATATAAATTATTATTATGTTTTCTTTTTGGGCTATTTTAAATTTAGAGATGTCCATTAAATCTGTTATAGTCATAATACCGTGTTGGTAATATGTTATGTTTTTCAATTCATCATAATGTAAAATTGTTGGATTTAAAATCCCAATTTTACCAAAAGTTATTGTATTTATTAAATTTTGCAGTTCATGTGTAATATATTGGTTTCGTTTTCTTATTATTTTCCTGTTTATGGTATCGCCTTTAATATTATTTATTGTTTCAGTTAATTCTGTTATTATTTTAAAAATTTCTGAATTGGTTGTAAATTGCTTATTATTATTTATTATCAGTTCGTCCAATTTATTATTAATTTTTACAATGTCGTCATGGTCTGGTGTACCAGCTATCCATTTCCAAAGAGTTCCTAATTCATTTATACCCCTTTTTTGCCGAAAATTAGTTTGTTTTAATTGTTCTAATAAAGTTTTTATTATCAAAATTTCAGATTCTGTTTCCTGTGTAATAACTCCTAAGCTATCGTGATTTTGTTCATTAATACTGTAAAAATTTCTATTTTCGTCTGCTATTATATTTTCAAAATAAGATAAATTAGTAATGTGGAATAGGTCCCCGTATTCTTCATAAATGGAAACATCTCCATTTTCGATAAGTACGTAGTCTTGTCGAGTATAGTCTATAACATCAGCGGTTGCTGAGCTGATTAGTGCAGTCAAAATTAAAATGATCATATTGGAAACCTATAAAATTATGATTTTATATTATCTTTATGAATAATTCTGTTTCTATTATTAATTATTATGTTATTCCCCAAGTTTTCTTTAACTTGTTGTTTCTTATACCTAGGTTGTAATTTATTTCTCTCTCCTATTATTTTTTCATAAATAATTTGTCCAGGATGATATTGCTTATCTGTTCTATGTTTATTATGAAATGTTAGCATTTTCTCCTGTGCTTGCTTTAAAGTGGTTAGTAAGTTTTCATGGTTTACCCTATTATAAAGTACTTCATTTGGTTTAAAATTCGTTACTGAATGAATTGTTGTATTATATTGTTGCGCTGCTCTAAGTACTGTTTCTAAATTACTGACAATATTGTATTCTTCTTTTATACATCTGGCTATTTCGATTATCGTTGAATGAACTCTTTCAACTTGTCCATTAGTTGTGCTATGACGTGGATCACAAAAGTAAATTTCAATATTTAACCTTTGCATTAAGGATTTAAATGTTGGTGTGGTAAAGCTTGGTTCATTATCTAAAGTAATTTGTTTTACATCTGTGAAGGTTTGAAGTAATTCTAAAACCTTTTCTTCGATATTTGACTTGTCTTCTATATGTTTTAATATTAAAAATTTTGAATAAGCGTCTACACATGTGATAAATTTTAGTTTCTGTGCGTAAAAAATGTCTAAATGGAGCTGCTCTCCTTCTTTCTCTGGAATTGGGGCTTTACCTATTGGTATTTTCTTAGGATGGCGATCATATTTATTTTTATTGCATATTATACAATTTCGAATGTATTCTTTCATTCTTTTCCTCATTTCGGGCCAATAATACAATTTCTCTATTTGTTTAAGATTTTCATTATAGCTTCGATGAGCTCTATTATGGGTTTGTTCTATTAATTCGGACTGATCCTCTCTATTAATAATATCCATTGGAAAAAGTTTGGTAAATACAAATTTGTTTTGAAAAGTTTGTTTCAGAGCTTCTTGGATTTCGTGCAAGTCTTCAATAGTGCAGTGAATCGCTGTCACTAACTTTGGTTGAATATATTCTTTCAAAATAGTCATTAAATTTTCTACTGTGTCATACTCTATTAAATGCCTTTTATTCCCAAAGGTTTCGATTACCTCATGAATCGTGAACCTATTTTTACTTAGTATAATTTGTTGTTTAAACTGATTTAATGGTTTTTTTGTTTCTTGTATTTGAACGCTTTCGCTACTTTGTGCCGAGTGCTCTGAATCTTCCGATTCGTTTGATAAATGATTTAACTGAAGACGGGAAAGTGCGTCTGCTACTATATTGGTTTTACCGGGTTGGTACACAAATTTAGGAGAGAATTCTTCTATAATTGCGTGCCATCTTTTCATTTTTGGATTCGGGTTACGGGGTGATAAAGCAAATGTTAATGGTTGATGATCAGTATGTATTTCCAAATTGGTTACACCGTAGAGATAATTTCGTAGATTTTTTAGTGCCCAAACAATGGCATAAAGCTCCTTCTCATTAGTTGCGTAATTTCTTTCAGTTTTATTAAGAGTTTTTGAAATGAAGGTAATTGGTTTACCTCCTTGTGATAGTACCGCACCCATTGCAAAGTTAGATGCATCGGTAGTTAATACAAATATTTTTGAGTAATCGGGTTGTGTTAATTCCATTTCTGAAGCCAAATGATTCTTTAATTTATTTAATGCAGATATTCCTTCCTCATTTAGAGTTATTTCAAATTTTTTTGATTTATTTTTAGAAATCCTACCATTTTCTCCTGATAGGTATTTTGTCAGAGGTTTAGCTATCGCTGCATAGTCTTTAACAAATTTACGATAATATCCTGCAAGCCCTAAGAAACCTCTTAATTCGCGCAAACTTCTTGGTATTGGATAATTTAATATTAATTTTATTTTATTTGGGTCTGTTTTGATAACATTCTGAGCTACTACATAACCTAAAAACTCTATTTCTTTCTCGAAAAATTTTGATTTTTCTAATGAAATTTTCATATTAGCTTCTTTTAAAATTTGCGTAATTGTTTCCAAATCCTTTAAGTGTTGAGTTACATTTTCCGAAAAAACAATTATATCATCCATATAAACGTGACAAATTTTTCCAATATGTTCTCGCAATATGTCATCCATTGCCCTCTGAAAAATTCTAGGAGCATTTTTTAAACCAAAAGGCATCCTCAAAAATTCATATTTCCCATTATTAACGGAAAAAGCTGTTTTCTCAATATCATTCTTTGACATTATAATTTGATGAAATCCTGATTCTAGATCGATGCTTGAAAAATATTCTGCCTTGCCTAAATTAGACAATATTACGTTAGTATCTGGAATAGGGTAACGATCGGAAATTGTATGCTCGTTTAGCTTTTTGTAATCAATTACCATTCTAAGTTTTGGTGTTCCATTCTCATTTGTACCTTTTTTTGGTACCACCCAAATAGGTGAATTATACGGACTTTTACTCGGTCTTATGATATTTTCATTAATCAATTTTTTTATTTCTTCATTAATAAACGAATTTACAGATAAGGGATATGGATATTGTCTGCTCCATATCGGATCCTCACTTTTCATTCTTATTTCTGCTTTTACTTTTGTCATGAATGGAAAGTTTGTATTGATGCTTGAATGCATTTGAGCAATTTTTTCTTTTATATGTGTTTTAAGATCCTGCAATTCTTCATCCTGATTTTCATTGTTTGAACTTTCGGAATTCTTTACCGAATAATAACTATCATTATCACCATTCGTTTCTGAGCCGCTTTCACCCAATATTGAATAGTTATCGTTCATGTTGCCGGTAAATTCATCGGCTGGCGTTGTAGAATTTTTTCGTTCCACAATATATTTTTTATTTAATATGCCGGTATTATCATCGGCTGGCGTTGTAGAACTTTTTCGTTCCACAATATATTTTTTATTTAATTTGCCGGTATTATCATCGGCTGGCGTTGTAGAACTTCTTTGTTCCACAATAAATTTTTTATTTAATTTGCCGGTATTATCATCGGCTGGCGTTGTAGAACTTTTTCGTTCCACAATATATTTTTTATTTAATTTGCCGGTAGTTGCTTCGGCTGGTTTTACGGAATCTTTATGTTCCTTAATTTTTTTATTTATACCGATATTTACCTCGGTTAAATGTGCAGAATCTTTTTGTTCCTCGATTTCTAAGTTTTCTCCTTTTTTATTTTCGAAATAAATGTTCATACTGTTTGCTTCATTTTTATTATTATTTTTTTCCATATAATTTATTTTCCTATTGGGCACGTCGATAAGTGCCTCAATTTTTTTAAGGAAATTATATCCTAATAGGAGATCCGATTCTATACCTTCTATTTCGTAGAAAATTTCCTCGACCCCAAATATGGTTATTATATGGTAATGCTTTATTATGGAATAGCCGTTCACGGTTTTTATCCGTTTATAAATGGCTAGTTCCTTTTTGTTATTATAAACCTCAGGCTTAATGTAGCAAGAGGTTGCTCCTGTATCGATTAGAGCCTTTAAACTTTTCTTTATTTTTGAGTCGTAGAGCTTTAGATAGGGGAGTTCATCCCCTCTTTGTCTAAAAAATGACTTTCATTCATGTTGTTTATCTTCTGGGTTTTCTCCTGTGGGCGAAAGCTATAATTGCTTTCCCTTGGTCGTTTTATTCCTTGGATGTTTCTATTTGGAATATACCTATTTGGTTGGTCCATATTGGCTTGATGGCTTGTAGTGGCCAATGGTTTTCCAAAATTTTGGTATTTATGGCTATTGTTTAGTTGGGGCTTTGGGTAATTTTCCCTTCGGTATGATCTAGACATAGATGGATCTATGTCCATTGGTTCTGGTTTTGGCATGTTGCTCCTCTGATGAAATCGTAAATTATTACTTGGATAAAACTGTTTAACTCTTGTCCTATCATTTGCAAAATTTTGTGCAAATCGAGCTCTCTGATTATTGGACTCTAATTCCTGAGCTTTGGCCAATGCGTCGGGCAAATCTTCCGGACAGAGGGAAAATATAATATCTCTTAATGGAGCGTTAAGCCCAGTTATAAATATTCTAAGAGCCTGGTCTCTATTCTTTTTATTCAATTCTTTTGTTATTGGTGCGGCCCCTCCATAAGTCATAATGGTTTTATTAATCATCAACGTTAGTTTTTTGTTAACTAAATTATAATATTCAATGACCGTCATTGAGCCTTGTCGTAGAACACTCATTTCTTGTTCTATGATATGTATCGGACGTTTGTCCGAATACGCAAAATCGAGACGCGCAATTATCGCGTCAAAATTTAACACAGTACCATGGTTGGTTAATGTGTCATTTGCTTCTAGTGTAATTTTGTTACGCAAAATCGTAAGGGCTGCGAAGTACTTTCGGCTACCTCTTACATATAAGCTCATAACGTTATGTGCGGCTTCGCGCCAGCTAACATAAGCGTTTATCCTTCCTGAGAATTCTGGTAAGGATTTTATAACATCTAGTGACTCATGACATTGAATGTTGTCATTTATTATTTCCGTCTGAAAATCTGTTACTCTGTGTGTTTCAATTTCAACTTGATTTTTTAATCTGTCAATTTCTTGCCTTAATGTAATATTGCTTTCCGCAATTAGGCGCGTAATTAAATCTACCGTTAATCCTGCCTCATTAGTCATGATTAATTATTATTATTTTTTAGTTTAGAGAAAGAACTTTCTTATTATTTTATACTTGTATAATCTCTTCTAGGAAGAGATGCTCTTCTATTCTGGAGGGTCCTATTATGTAGGATTCGCAGAATTGAGCTAAGTTATGGGGGTCTTTTTATTTTGTTATGCGGCTGGTCGAGCCCTAATTTATATTTGTATAATCTCTTCTAGGAAGAGATGCTCTTCTATTCTGGAGGGTCCTTTTATGTAGGATTCGCAGAATTGAGCTAAGTTATGGGGGTCTTTTTATTTTGTTATGCGGCTGGTCGAGCCCTAATTTATATTTGTATTTTATCGCAGTTAATCGCAGAGTTTTTTTTATTTTAAGCTGGAGGGTCCCCCCGAAGGTGGTGAATCGCAGCTTTAATTTATTTTATTATTGGTTGCACAAACTAGAAATTATGTTTTATTTTTTTTCTGGGGCACTTTTTCTCTTCGTGATCCCCACCGCAATTTTTACAATAGTATAATCTAATATACTTAGGTTTAGTTTGGGTGTTCCCCATAAATACATATATATATATATATATAATTTATAATTTTAACATATTTATTTTAATTTTAACTTACTAATATATATTCCGTCGCTGTCAATAAATTCCCGCTGATGATGCTGATAATAGTTGCTTTAGATACAGTAAGCTGGTCAATTCCATGAAAAATCGCACTAGGCTCGTTGTTGAAGCTAAGGGGGTCATATGTATATTTGACGATGAGTGGTCTCCCTCCAAAATCCCTTTATTTTCTTGCTGTTCTCTGCTTCTGTTGCTTTTGTTGCCGCTATTTATTGTTCTTGTTGTTTTGTAATTATTTCTGCTACTGTTGTTGCCTCTGTTACTTAGTTGTTTTTGAGTTCTTGCTTTGTTTTTGTTGTTAGTGTTCTTAAGCACTTGCTTTGTTCTTGTTGTTTTTATAATTATTTCTGCTACTGTTGTTGCTTCCGTTACTTAGTTGTTTTAGAGTTCTTGCTTTGTTTTTGTTGTTAGTGTTCTTAAGCACTTGTTTTATTCTTGTTGTTTTTAACTTTGCTTTATCTGGTATTAATTCTTTTAATTGACCCTCTTTTTGTATTTGTTGGGGCGTGTTATCACTTTAATTATGTTTTGATTTTCACTTAAAATCTGGCTTTATAATTCATCAATTTTTAACTGAGATAAACAAGCAAAACGATCCGTTATTTTAACTTTTTATTTGTGGTAAGCACTTTTTTTGAATTCATGCCCCACGTTGGGCGCCAATTAATTCCCGTAACGAGGGAATTTATAAAAAAATATATTTTTATATCCGCGAACGCGCGGATTAAAGAAAACGCTTGTAGTTAGCGTGGATTGCCAGATACAAATCTATCTTTATTTCTAAAATACTAGTATTTATACAATTTTGTTTTATTGACTTAAGGTTAAAGCTGAAGTTACATTTTTAGCTATGACAGCAATTTCCAGCAGAACGTTAAGCGTTCTGTTTTCTTTACAAATGTTATTGTTATGCCTTCTTGTGAGGGCGAGCGATATTGCTTTGATAAAAATGGATTATTGGAATCAGGACGGAAAAAGCATATTGAATTCTTAAATCATCAAAAACGTTAATAGTGTAATTGCAGAGTGCAAAGATTCAATTTTGTTTACAGTTATGGTAAGGTTTCTATGCGGAGGCTATCGTTAACTTGCATATCTGCATCTAAATATATATACATAAATACAAACAAACATCCATACATACATAAATGCATATTTAAATATACATAGAAATATAATATATGTATATACCGTATGGAAATGAGAGAAATGTGTTTTGTTGAGCAATCACGACGTCACATTAAGAACCGTTACAACACCCACACAGGCATTGCGCATACATACATACACACATGTGTAAATGCACATTTATTTTCCTTTAGGCTGGTATAAATATTTAAAATTACTGCAACATAATTGTGGTGATTGTTTCTTCAATCTCCGAAGCTGTTTTCTTTCTTTTAACACACGCAGCACAGAAACGCATACATACATACATTCATGTCGGTGAGTATGTATGTATGTAAATAAGTAAATTATAGCGCGGTGGAATACCAAAAGTGCAATCAGCCGTGGCGGCGAGATGTCAGCCAAGTGCAACAAGCGGCTGCCAAACTGCCAATGCGCAAACGACTAATCAAGCTGACGATGTGGAGCGACTCTCGCGGAGATAAGCTGCTGGCTGCAGCATAGTGTGGTACTTAGATATATGTAAGTATGTGGACATCTATCTGTAATTGTGTATAGTTTTAATGATAAACATTATCATGGGCAAATTCTGAGATTCAAACTAAGTGGATTTTTAACGCTTAAGTGGTACTTTTTCATATGAATTTATTTTGATGTTTGACTTTTTGAAAAAAAAAATCAAAATAAAAATGCAAACGAAATCATCACTTTGTAACTTGCGAGTATATGGTATTTGACGTTATTTTTGAAAAAAAAAACAGGAGTACTTTTTGATAGAACCCTTTGCTGAAGTCTTCGAACTCAAAAAAATTACTTTAAATCTACCATCGCTCTAATACTAACAGGATGATTTTCGAAAACACATTAATTCACATTAACAGAGATAAATGGATTCTTCACAATACTCACTGAATTCTAAATGTCAAAATAATAATCATCGGACCACTGATCCGCTCATAAAACACTTTCCGCACTCTACTAAGTTTAATGTATATACTTATGTATCTCCCAAAACACCACAGCTACAATAGCCAAAATCGCTTAGGACAATTCTAATGAGAACTTTTACTGACAGTGTGAAAATGAATGAAATCGGATGATAACTCCGTTCACTCTCCATATTATGGTACCTTTAAATTGGACGATGAGCGTGACCCGGCCGACCGATTTCGATAAAATTTAGAACAAAGCATTTTTCGGAGTTTTCTATATTACAGTGCGAAAATGGGCGAACCTCAGCCACGCCTACTTCCCATATTGCACAATTTTAAATTAAATTTGAAACTTTGACTTTCTAGTATACAAATTAAGAATGAATCACTATATTAAGATAAAACCTTGCAAGAATAGTGCATTTGAGTTGTGCCACGTTGTGACTAAAAATTTCCTAAATCGTATCAAAACTCCTCAAGCCCCTAGGCACTGAATATAAGGACCCAGTACTTATAGTTGATCTTTTACCGAAAATATCGGCCAATATGTGAGATGTATAATTGAAATTTTGAGAGAATTCTTTCCTGACTATAGTATCTCTGTGTTTGAAAAATAGTTTGAATAGGGTCAATACTTCCTTTAGGACCCATATACCAAATAAAAAGGTTTTCGAATTTCCGAGTGACTTCATATCGCATATATCGACCAATATGTGATTTTATAGGTAATAAAATTGAGAGCGCGTGTTTTACCTTATTTTTATTTATATTTAATAATTTTATTTTAAATTAATAATTTTGTTTTCTGTAATCAATCAAGTTGCTTAAACGAATATAATTTTTTTATTGTAAATATGATTATTTCATAAATGTCGAAAAAACAGAAAATCTAAAACAATATATAAAAACAAAAAAATAAAAAATAAATAATTTTTTTTTTGTTAGTCTTTTGATGTAACTTCGATGGTTACAATTGAAGATTTTACTGAAACAAAAGCGAAATTATGCAAGTTTTTATAAAAGCATTTAAAAAATTAGAAAAAATATTATATTAAAAATTATAGAAAAACAAAGAAGAAAGTTATAAATTTAAATTTTTATTAAATTTAAAATATTTAAAAATATTTATATGTTAAGAGATATAAAAAACAATTGAAAATATAAATAAAAATGTATACAAAAAATACTAAATCGTTAACTCATTTAATTTAATTTATATTTAAAACAAAATATTTTGCTGTCGTTTAAGCGTAAAAAATTTTTAATAAAAAAATATTAAACAAACAAGAAAAAAGAAAAAAATACAATTTTTTGTAAAATTGGTGCAATAATTCATAATAAAATAAAAACATTAAGCAAATTTGGGAAAATAACATTGAAAAATATATAAACAATATAAATATAAAACTATGCTACAACATTAACCATTTTAATTTAATTAAAAAATAATATTTTTCTGAGATAATGGCATAACAATTAAAACTAAAAACATAAAACTATGGAAAAATAAATAAAAAGTTTGAAACATAAAATAAAAAAAAAACAACAAAAAATATATAAATTACAAAAGTGATTAAATCTTTTGTTTTTAATAATAATAAAAAAAACTTTGAAAAAATAAATAAAAACTTGAACAAAATATAAAAAAATTATAATAAAAAATATATCTAATTTCTACAGCTTTTTTAATATTTTTTTTTTAATTTTTATGTTTTAATTTTGTAATACATTTTATTTTATTTTTTTTTTCAATATTCAATTCAAATAATAATAATCAATAAATCCATATTTTTGTTATCAAAATTTTCGGTTAATTACTTAAGTATTATTACAAGTCAATTATAAACACCCACTAAATGTTAAATAATATTATATGTCAGCGTATTTCCTCACTGGGAGAACGTTAATATGTCTACAGAGTCGCGCAACGATTGAGGCACCCACAACACGAATGCAAATACATAAAACCATGCATAAGAAGTGCATTCACTTACATACGAACATATGTAAGTATGTGGACATGTATGTATGCTCCATATGCCGCTAGTTGATTTGAAAAGCAAGTGAGCATATGGTTTAACATGCAGCCGCGCTTGTGTGGGAGAAAGCATCCGCCAGATAAAAACAAAAGCGAAATCGGAGAAAAGAACAGCGCTGCCACAACAATGACTTGTGAGTAGAAACAAAACAATGCAACAACAACAACAACAATGCAATAACAAAAACAATGACATTCGAGTAAATACAGTGAACGAGAAGAGTATTAGCAGTCAAATAGTTGTATATATGTACATACGTACATGTATTATGGTAGTAATATACATGTGCATATGCTTATGGTGCATAGATATGTATGTGTGTATGTGTGTGAGACATAAGCCGCTGCATAGCGCTGCAGCAAGTCATTCACCTCACTGTCAGCACGTCAATGATATACAGTGAGGAAAAGTTTTGAGGGTTCAAGGAAGGATCCATACAGAGAGAGGGAGACTTCAAATGTGAGTCAACTTTCAAACAAAAGAGACTTAAAGGGTTCTAAAGTAGCTTTAGTAGAGCCAACTTGTAAGAAAATGGAGTTAATGTCCAAGTTAGTTTAGTTATGGAACCGAATTTAGACAAACTAACTCAAGCCATGGACGACACAGGGTGAAGATAATCATATATGAGTTGAGCTCCATCGCTAAGTTCGGTAATGAATTAAAATATAACTAATATTTGCATTCGTTTTTACTTTTACATGTCACTTATGATAGTTGTTTGTTCTATTCGCCTCTTTCGAAATCTTGACGAGTCAAATACAGCTTCGGTCTTCGCTGAAAAGCCTCCACGAGTTCAACGGCACGAAAAAGATTCTAAACTATTTATAAAATTTATAACATTTTTTTTATTAATTTCCACGAAAGTGTTTATTTTACACAACACTCCATTAAAAACCTACCGCAATGCGCCTCCAATATGATGCACTCTGTCAACCCGCCAGGCCGTAGGGCAGGCGTTCAAATGTTTTACGACTGCTGTGTAGCGCAATTGCCGACATCAGTATGCCTTTTCTTCGCTCTCTAATTTGCTGCCAAGACAATGACATACAAACAAACGCGAAGAAGTAAGAAATCAAAAGGAAAATCCCCCACAATGCAAGTGAGTGCCATTAGCGGAAGTGCAATGCCGCTGGCTGTGGCTTTCGAAAGGGGCACATAGGAGGACACATGAAACCATACAACTCGTTTAAGTTTACTAGCAGTCAGACGAAAAGTGACTGACTGACTCACTAGCTCTTGTTTCACCTAGAGCCAACAGATGCCTGTATATATGTATGTATTCGTATGTATGTATATAGTGTGGAAATAATTATGGTAATGGCCACAAAATGCGGCTAAGCTGCCGTACACGAGCATAAACAATTGTCTGTGTGCGCGCGGGTACTCGCTTGTTGCAACATGCCGTGTCAAAGTGCAACGTCACAACAGCTTAAATAGTTTTAGCTAGATTCTTGTCAAACTTTTTTTATAATTTTTATATTTTTATTTGCCTTATGTTTTATCTCTTTTGTAGTTTGACCTGAAAGAGAGCAGTTCGGACAGTTTGCTGCAAACTACTCAAGTATTATCTGCCAAAAATAAAGTAAAATATTTTTTTTTTTAAATGAGTGCGTATGTATGTAAATAGTTGCTATTAGTTAAATTGGAAATACCATATAGATATGTGCACTTGTATTTTATGTCACAAGCATAAAATTATGACTAAAGGGGAATGCGGAAGTTTCGCAAAGTAGTGTCTAAAACGGTATGTGGGCAGATTTGGCAAGTTTAGTTCTTCTTGATTTTATATTCTTCATAAATTTAGAAGTTAATTTACAGTTAAGCTAATTGCGAAGAATATTTTCGACAAACTCTGCTCATAAATCAAAGAAAATCCATTTAAGATTACTCTAGATTACTATAATGATTATATAAGATAGCCTCTGGAACTAACATCAGTAGTAGAAGTTTTTTTTTATAAAAATCTGCAACATTTCTAGTAGATGAGCCGAGTTCATCTATTTAGTCCAATTTCACCAATTTTCATAATGTTTGATAGGGATAGTCGGTCACGTACCAAATTTGTTTGAAATTTTAAAAATCTTGATTTTTTCTCCTTCTTCTTCATTTACGTATGCGGTCATAGCCGAGTTTACAACAGCGCTCCAGTCGTTCTTTTATTTCGTTTGGCGCCAATTGGAGATTCTAAGTGTAGCCAGGTCACCCATTCGGACGATATAGCCTAGCCAGCGTAGCCGCTTCCATTGTTGTTGTTGTAACAGCAGAATTCTGCCGAGTTGACAGTTCCTGGCCGGATAAAAATCCTAGTCCGTTTCGGTTACGTAGACCCGACTGTCGTGGGAACGTAGCCGCTGCCTTTTAATTCGCTGAAATATGTCAATGTCGTCGTATATCTCATACAGCTCATCGTTCCATCGAATGCGGTATTCGAAATTGCTAATGCGCAAAGGACCATAAATCTTTCACAGAACTTTTCTCTCAAAAACCCGTAATGTCGGCTCATCAGATGTTGCCATCGCTTTTACTGTTGCTCAACGTCAGCTTACACAGCCGTATTAGCTTCGCGGGGATACAAAGTTCAGACATAGCGCCATGGAGGCAGTTTATTTTCGTGCTGCCAAAGGCAGATTTAAAATAAACGAAGAGGTAGTGTGGGTCAATCTTCCTTTCACGGGTATTTTCCAAGATTTGACCCATGGGAAAAATCTAGTGAATAGTTGATTTTCCAGGTCGAAAGCCACACTGATAAGGTCCCATCAGTTTGTTGGCGGTGAGCTTCAGTCTTTCGACACAATAAGACCTTATTGGCGCAGATTGTAAGGATGGAGCCATGTGTAAAAGTTCACGTAAGTGAGGAAAGTTCTTATACCAAGTATCCTTTGGGTAGCCACAAATATCCGTTTGAAGGCGAGTGAAACATTTTTCCCCAGGGTTGTATGTGAAAAGAAGAAGAAATGATTTTTTCTTCATTTCGATTAAAAGAACGTTCTGTGAAATCACGCAGCAGATATGTAAAATTATAAAGGCTTTCACTGCTAACAAATCAACCCCATCAACGGAATACCCAGCAAATTACAGGCACAAAAAGTCATTCCTTGAAATTTATAGTTCGCACTCATTGTTTTTCCCTTGACTTTATTGTGACGTGTCATAAAGGCATGTAGAAAAGTAGCTTTTATGAAGTTGTCAATAACACGTTTTACTATATATAATCTTAGTTAAAGAGAATTCGTTGGTTATTTACAATCTAGATAAGGCAAAAACGGGGGTTTTCTGCATATTGGAGCAAGCTAATTTTTGTCGAGAGAGAAATTGCATACTGATATTGCAGAGGGATCAGCTAGCTTACCTTTTTGAGAAGCTCAATTTCAAAATTCGGAGGCATTACTGATATTAGGTTGTACTTATTTTGGAGACTAACTTGGAAAACTGGTAGAATTATGGTTTTACTTGCATTGCGACAAAAAAATACTTGGAAATTGTAAATAAAACGCAAAATAGTTAATTATTCCTCAATATTTATATGTCGCCTTCAACGTAATGTTTTGAGTTTCAGTTTCGGATAACATTTCGGCAGACAATCTATATCGAATTCGGACGTGATGTTTATATGAACTTAAACAGATGAAATTTGATATTATGAGCATAATATTGTTTTGTTTTTCAATACAGTTTTGTTTTTTAAGATTTTTGATATATTATTATGAAGAAATTTTAACAAATTCTGCTTTAATAAACTCTTCTTATAGTTAATTAACTAACGCCCTTTGGCAGCCATGTTCGGAAATTCCATTTAATTACACAACATCAACTACTAAAAAATTTCTATTAAAATTTTTTGATGTTTTTCGATAGTTGGAAAACGTTTTTGAAGCGATTAGATTATTATTGTTCGCATTAGTTTTATTTTATATTTTTTAGGTTATTAAATAACACAATTTTGTTAAATTTTAATAATATATATTATCCAAACAGCATTTATAGTTTATTCAATGTTTTTTTTTTTTTTTTTGAACACTTCAAGATACAAATTCGTTTAAACCTTTAATCAAAAACTTTGCTATTACTCTTTTTTGATTTTTGGAAAAATATATTCTCAAAACACTTACCCAAAAAAATCACCGAATACCGTGAAATTTCAAGCTTTTTCAGTCATTAATCATCAAATAAACAACAACACACACAGTAATTTCAACAAATAATTCAAATATTTATACAAACCACCGCTCCGTGTTGCGCAAAAAAGATGAGTCCAACCTTTTTTATACACAAACAAATGAAACACAGGCATAAATATTGAAATAGACGCACTAATAAAAATAAACACTTTTTTCGACACTTTAGAAAGAAAAAACTTTTTCGGCACCTTTTGGTTGCTATACTTTCGCACACTAATTAGTGACAGGCGCTGTGCAGCAACAAACACTAGTCAGAAAATAAATATTTTTAATTTTCAATAATTTGCCTAAACTCGCACTTGCCACATATTCAACAAACTATTTTCGAAAAGAAAAAAGTTTAAGTAAACTTTTGCTCATTTCAATTTTTCAAACATTTTAACGAGTATTTTTTGTTATTATGTTAGAATGATCTTTAATCTTTTCGATAACGCACCGTGTCTCCGTGTCTCGGTCTTTGAGCACCGCGTAGCCCGTCGTTTTCTTCGTATCTGCAGCAGCTGGATGCAGCCGTCAAGCTGTTTAGCAGCAGCCGGTGTAGATGCTGAATGCTGAGCAAACGATGCTAAGATCAACAGCAACAGCAGTGGAGATCTACAGTGAGAGCCACAGCACGCTCAGCCACAAAAACAACAGAGCGACAAGTGCTATGCGCGCATGTGAAATGTGGTGAAGATCACTGGGTCGCTGCTGCTTGCAATGATTTTCTTTTTCTCTTAAGCACTCATGTATTACTCTTTACTTTACTCAAATCTCCCAAGCAGCGGAAGGATTTTCGTGGCTTTCGGCAGGATGTTGTCACGGTTTCTACTCCTTCCTCTACGCGTTATTTTAAACCAGCTATACGTGTTTTGTGCTCGAAAGTGCGACAACTTTTTGGCACCACGGCTACCGACTTACAATTGAACAATTTACCGCTACTGTTGATCGTTTTATAAGGGTATTGCTTGGGGGGAGCTTGCTACTGATAGCGCTTAATCAAGCGATTAGCTAAGACAATTTAAAGGTGTAACATAATGATTATACATAAATACAGCTATTACCATATTAATAAGAATGCTGTTGTAGATCACTTCGCTTCGTTGTTTTAATTATATTTTTTACTGTTTTGTGGTCGTTTTTTATATAATCTATTTGAATATGTGCGCAAATAATGGAATCGGTTCATTTTTTCGTTGGACTTTTTCTGTTCCTGGGTTTAATTTTTTGCTTTTCGAAATAAAAGTATCACAAAAATATATAATATAAATAGTTTTAAATGAAAAAATCCTTCGTAAAGTCTTTAACGATTTTATCTCAAAGATATGTGTAAAACTTCATGAAGATCGGTTGAGTAGTTCTCGAGAAATCTTGCCAACCGACTTCAAAAACACAGTTTTGAGAAGTACGCATTTAAAAACGGCGCACTTAGCCTAGCTACTCTCGAGCACACAAGTTCTCAAGGCTGTATCTCCCTCGATTTTTTCAAACCCTTAAACCCATGCAACTTGTGAACGAATCAGGCTGATATATTATTTGATTATAAGAGAAAAAGGTCGTGGAAAGCCTTAGTTATTAAACATGAACGAATGAAGATAATAAAATATTTTCCAGAGCCGAAATTGACGCGGTCGACACGAGCCAACAACTTTACTCAAACTAAAAAATAAATAATGAACTAAGCTTGGGTGCCAGTATTCAAGATAGTAGCCGACTCTTATTGAATAATAATTTAAGCCCGTGGAAAATTCATTTTCATACAAAGAAACACCTAGCAGCAAAATTTTCAAATCGACACATTAACTGGTCAACAGAAATATTGCGCTACATCTTGCGGTCAGACGGCATGGGACCAATACCATTAATCAATAATATTGTGGATCGGTCCGGTTATATCAAAATTATGCCGGAAGCCAAGCTGCCCTCTGCTAATAGTGAAACTCCATCACCGATAAAGTTATGGATATACCTTCTTGAACGGCCTTCCTAGTCTTCAGATCTCGATTTAATCGAAAATTTCTAAGCAGGTGTAAAAAAGCAAGTTACTAATGAGGCCTCCACAAAGTTTGTGGAGTTTTGGGAGACATTAGAAGCAGCTTAACTCAAATCTGCCACAAAGTTTGTTTTTTCTTTTTGAAAATTTGTTAATTGATAAGCTTTGGATAATTTATATATGCAACTTTTTGTTATATAAATTCTTAAAAATTATTTTCAGTTTACTAATAGGAGTGTATTTTAAGAATGCTATTTTTTTTAATAATTTCATTATTATTTTTTTAAGAATTCATATAACACAACGTTAAGATTTTTTGTTTATTTATTTTTTTCTTTTTTCACTGCTCATCATGTAAGTTAAAAACTATAAAAATTCGAAACAATTAAATCACATTTACAATATTTTTTTTGCATTAATCATAAAGTTAATTCGCACTCCTATTATTTTGATAACAGCTGTACGCATAAGTCGTTCTCCAGTAGCTGCTGCAACAACAAAATGATTTGCTTAAATGAGCAAGAAACGAAGAAGTATGAGGGCAGCATTAACGTCATTTTATTATAGTGAAAAAATTAAATTGAAGAAAAAAATTAACAATTAATATCGCTTATTAGGCTCATAAAGATTGGCACGCATGCTTTCATGTTTCGAAAAGTGAAACAACAATTGCAGCCTTTGTTGTTGAAATGAACGTAAGATATTAAAACATAGTAGTACACATTTTTTAAAAGCAGTTTATATATCATCATGAAGTCTTTCTATACATACATACATACATAGTAAAAGAAATTTTTGAGCATGCAAACCCCGAAATACTTATATTCATAGAATTATTGCACTTTATCAATAATCGTTTTGCTTTTTTTGACGAATGACGTCATATATTTTTAAGGACATACCTATATAATACTATATACACTTATACTTTTTAACAGCCGAGCAGTCTCTTTCATGTAAATAATTAGTGTCTCTATATGCTATTATTTAAAAGAATTTTTTATATTTTTTCCCTGAAAATGATATATTAAATTTGCAAAACAGTTTTTTTATATATGCGCACTTGTCCTAGAGGATGGAGTCATGTGTAAGTTCACGCTAGTGAGGAAAGTTCTCTGATCGCCATTCACTTGGGAGTGGTCAGAAACGATTCTTTTGCATATGGCTCAAGCAGCTCACGACTTCCGGTCTTTGACCAAGTATCCTCTGGGTACCCTAATAACATCCGTTTGAAGGCGAGCTAAAGTGAGAAGGCGAAACATCCCTTACATAGGGTTGTGCCACGTAAAAAAACACCTCCAATGAAAGGAAACAGCAAGCCTGCTGTTGTCAACTCGGCTACGCCAATTAAAAAGAAGAAGTCTTTCAGTTTTTAAGATAACGATCAGAAATTTTGCACACCTCCTTTTCTCCACAAGAAACAGTTCATTGACGGTAGCAAAGATTTTGGAGTGATATGATCTGATTGATCAAAATCAAGTCCTTGGAAAACGTTTTTTTTTTATATAACAAGATATCTTCATGGAATTTGGCATAGACTACTTCTCAAACAATTTTACAGATTAACCCATTTTAGCGCATAGCTGCCATTCAAACTGACCGATCGCAATCAAAATAAAGACCGAAATTAACATTTTCTTCTTGCTTTTCAATAGCTTTATGTGATCTTATCTGATAGACGACACTGCTGAACTTTTCTTACCATTTATGAAGACTAAGTGTGTTTCTTCATTATTCGAATAGCATCGAGGTGCTTAGCATTAAGGTGCGTGAAAAATTTTTTTTCGCTTGGTACTCTGAAAAATGGGTTTATAGACACCACTTCAAAAGGCTTTCCAAGTATAAGCTCTTAATTGTAATGGGAAGGTCCTCCGCCTAACGATTTTCTATTCTTTTTTCTTATCATCAGATAGTGAAATTTGTATCTGACTTCCAACTACTTGAAAAATATTTTGTTTTGTGGACTTTGTAAGAAATTGAATGCTCTTCATAAAATATCTTTTCATGATTAATATACTTTTGGAATTTTCAGATTGCTTGTCGAAAGGCAAGTTCTATTGCAATTTTGGTCGAAAGAAAAACTCGTCACCTACGAAAATTAGTTCTAGTGCCGAAAAGGTATTATTGTCACAAAACTCAGCTTTCTTTCTGAACTCTTTTTAGAAAAGGCTGTGGGAAAAACAGAAAACTGTCAATAAACAGCAATTTGCTCAGAGCGGAAGAACT
>JBAWJQ010002166.1:0-59682 GCA_037783105.1 Bactrocera zonata
CCCAAAACATCCCTCAAAATGGTATTGGCTGAGCCTTTCGATATGCCAACTTCATCAGCAAGATCTCTAATTGTTAGTCGACGGTTTTTCAACACTAAATCTTTGATTTGTTGAACGTGAGCTTCGTCGGTTGAGGTTGATGGTCGCCCTGGACGCTTTTCGTCTTCGACACGTTCACGGCCGGCTTGGAACTCACTATACCACTTGTAAACCATTTTTTTAGACATAGCTTCATCACCAAAGGCTTTCTGCACCATCCTCAACGTATCCGCTGCAGAAAATTGATTCCGTAAACAAAATTTAATGCAAATTCTTTGCTCAACAAATTTCGACATCGCAAAAAATCGAAAAACTCACTTTTAGCAGCTCACAAAACGACACGTATATCAAACACTAATGAATATTTTGACATGAAATTTGACATAAATCTGACTGACAGTAACTACCAACCTTAAAAAATTATAATTCTCCAAAATCCTTTCGACGCGCGCAGTTTAAATTCAATTGTTACCTTATTTTTTGGACACCGTAGTATGCTACATAAAGTCACCCGGAAGTTAGAAAATCTTTATATTAGGTATATGAGAGCTCAGGGAAGAATTGACCTGATTCATCCCATTTTTGACAGAGAGAATTACTATAGTCTGAATACGATTCTCTCTGAATTTCAATTGTATATCTCACACATTGACCGATATTTCCAAAATCAATGAAAAAAAATCAATAAATAAAATTAGAAATCTGTTTATCGGGTCCCGAGATACGTGATTTCTTTAAAAAGTGGACGGTGTCATGCTCCCATAAAACCTTCCCATACCATCTCGGAGCTAAATTTAACGTCGCTGGCGTATTTAGTTATTGATTAACCTCGCCTTTTTAGTAGTTTTGAATAGTGCCATTATTTGGGGAGTGAGCAGGGTTATCTTCCGATTTCATCCATTTTACATCTATGAACTCGTAATTATTTTGTACTAAGCTAAACAAAAGTGTTATACTCTGTAGCAACAAGTTGGAAGTGTATAGAAATAAAATATGTATGTATATAAATACAATGCAAACCGCTTACTATTTATGACATTTTGATATTTAGCAAAATCTGAAATATTTTAAGAGTAATTAAAATAACAATTCAAATATTTAATCGACTATTTTTGCGCTTCATTGAGCACTACAAATAGCAATCATAAAATGCGTTACATCACCAATCAAAGTCACTGACCATTAAATGTACTTCTGAGTAGTCTATATTGGCTCCATATTATAAACATATACATACATACATATATGTATGCACACCCCACTTTCGTTGAAATAATTGCCAATGTTTTATGGCCTTTGGCGGCAACAAATGCTCGTGCAAGAACAAGCAAACTTAAAAGAGGACAACTTCAAAGAAAAGAGCTAATAAATATTGCTTTGCTTAGAGACACACGATTCACTGAATCATGTTAGTACGTATTATTTACAACACTTCTACTTATCTTTTGTCGCCGCATAGTTGACCACAGAAATATTGCACGAGTCTGAGCATGTTGTCGTCGCCCATTATTGTTGACCGTTGATTAGATTAGCAAGCAATTAATTAATCATTTAAAGGATTAATTGCTTTAATTACTTTGCATTATTGCTGTTGCTGTGTTTCGAGTGCTTAGCAGTTATTTGCTAGAACCACAGATTCTAGCATTATTTGCAGACATACATATGTAAATACAAAAGCATATTGGTCATCGTAATCGTACGAGCATTTGATAATACTATATTTAATTATATATACACTCAGAAAAATCAGCTAATCTGAAATAATCGCTCCAAAAAAGAACAATAATTAGATGATTATATTTATGGCAATTGCAAAGCATTATTGCGAAAGGTTATGCACAATTATTTTTACAACATTTTGCAAGGAACTCGCGATTAAATTTTGTTGATTTGTTGATACCGCAATCTAATGCAAATATGTGACCTTGAGTGCTTCAACAATAAGTTCATTGAATTGCCTAAATGTATGTTAAAGAACCTCATGAATAGTAAAAGTAAATATTACCTACAAATCGAGTTGTTGCCTGGATTAAAATATGCGAAGAGACCTCTGCAGATATCTATATAGCAAAGGGCTGCGAGCAAGAATTTTTAATGAATCAAAATGCTCTCCAATTATTTTGGGTAATAGTTTATGGTACCAAAACCTCACCATACTTAGACGACGTTTTTTAATGGTAAAATCTTGCTCTGGAACGCGGCCAGAAATTCCGGCATATTTGCTACGTTAGTGCTCGATATTGTTTCTTTATAGTTTTGAGATACCTTTGCCTACACATTAGGTTGTCAAATATCTCTTCCACTTTTTTCTCTTTATTCAATGCTTTATAAAAAGTGTAACAGCGATCGTATTTAGTTCAAAAAATCGCCGTTTCGTTCGATAATCTGTTTCCATCAAGACGACAACTTCATAACACCCTCCTCGTAGAAATCTCCCTCCTTATTTGCGAAGAACTCGGACAGCCACTTTTCACAAGCCGCTTTTGAGTTCAACTTGACACTAACAAAGACGTTCGTCATGGACAGGAACGGGTGGTAATCACTTGGCGCTATGTCCGGGCTATATGGTGAATGCGATAAAACCTCCCATCCGAGCTCCCGTAGCTTCTGACAAGTCATCAACGAAGTGTGTGTTCTGGCGTTGTCCTGGTGGAACACTACACCCTTCCTGTTGGTCAATTCTGGACGCTTCTGGTCGATCGCCTGCTTCGAGCGGTCCAGTTGTTCGCAGTAGATGGTAGAATTAAGCGTCTGGCCATATAGGAACAGCTCATGGCGGTTGATTCCTTCCAATCCCACCAAACACACGGCAAAACTTTCCTGGCCATCAATCTCGGCTTTGCCACTGTTTGGAACGATTCGCCGACCTTCGACCACAACGGTTTTCGCTTGATATTGTCGTATGTGATCTATTTTTCGTCGCCAGTCAACATCCACTTCAAAAATGGGTCGAGTTCTTTCCGTTTCAGCAGCATATCGCAACCGTTGATTCGGTCAAGGAAGTTTTTTTTGCGTCAAATAAAGCGGCACCCAAATATCAATCTTGTTTGTGTGTCCAGCCTTCTGCAAATGGCTTAAAATGGTTTGGTGACTAACTCCCATTTTCTGATCGATGTCACGAGATGCCACATGCCGGTCTAACTCGATATTTTCCATTATTTGGTCGGTATTCATCGTCACAGGTCTTCCGCCGGCTGGCTTATCCATGGTGTCCTTTTCTACCCGCTCTGATATCGTCGAAACCATTCCTCCGCAACTCGAAGTGATAGAGAACATACCATTCCTCAAAATACCATTAATCTCACGGAACGTTTCTCTAGCGGATTTGCCTTTAACGACGACATATTAAAAACTTCTGTTAAATGTTGCCTACAATTAGGAGCGGAATAAAAATAGATACACTGCTGGAAGCTGATGACTATCAGAAAGAAGAATAGTGTAAAATTAGAGTGTAAAAACTTAAACAAAATTAATTATAAACATTAATTATCTTAATAATAAAGTATTTCCAATTCTCTGTTATTAATTCCAGTTCAAATCAAAGTATCACATCGATGTTGATTTTGAGGTACCAAAAAAACTCGGCTGGTATTATGCACCGATTTTCACTGCTTTTTGGTTTATACTCTACCTGAGCATAGTTCTCACACAAGTTTTACGTTTACCCACACCGCTCACACTTAAAGATGAGGCCACAAACTCCGACTCATATATAGCCGAACGTGCCGAACAAATTGTAGTCAACTTAGCACGTCTGGGTCCGAAGGTGGTGGGCAGTGAAGCGAATGAGGTAAAAGCTGTTGAGCTGATAGTCGACGAAATCAATAAGGTTAAGGCACAAATGAGCGATTACTTCGAACTCGAAATCGATGTACAAGTAGTGACCGGTTCATATATTCATTGGACCATGTTGAATATGTATCAGGGTGTACAAAATGTTGTCGCCAAATTGAGTGCGAAAAATAATACAAGCGAAAATTATCTACTCATAAATGCGCACTTCGACAGCGCGCCTGGTAGTCCGGGTGCTGGTGATGATACTTCGATGGTGGCAACAATGCTAGAGGTGTTACGTGTTATCGCCAAATCGAGTGGACCACTTCAAAATCCCATTGTGTTCCTTTTCAATGGTGCCGAAGAGAATCCGTTGCAGGCGTCACATGGATTTATAACTCAGCATAAGTGGGCCAAAAATTGCAAGTGAGTAGAGAGTTGACAGAAGAATATTGATCTTATTAACTAATCGCACTTTCTAACACAGAGCACTAATCAATTTGGATGCTGCCGGTTCGGGAGGTCGCGAATTACTATTCCAGTCCGGACCTGGCAATCCGTGGCTCATGAACTATTACCGCAAAGTGCCACATCCCTTCGCAACTACCTTGGCTGAGGAACTATTTCAGAATAACTTCATACCATCTGATACAGATTTCCGAATTTTCCGTGATTACGGCGGTGTACCAGGTAAGCTTTAAACAGCAATACCTAACTAATTATTTATGTAAATATTTTTTTTCTAATGTGTTTAGGTTTGGATATGGCTTATACCTACAATGGTTATGTCTATCACACGGAGTTTGATCGTTTCAATATCCTGCCGAAAGGTTCACTACAAAATACAGGCGATAATGTCTTACAACTAGCCAGATCTATAGCTAACGCACCGGAAATGGAAAATCCAACAGTAAGTCCCCATAATAAAATGCATTAACTCTTTACTTAACTCTTCTCGCTATTAACTCTCCCCTAGGGCAATGAAGCTGGGCATGTTATTTTCTATGATTTTCTCGGTTGGTTCATACTATACTACACGCTGAACACCAGTATCATTGTCAATAGCGTTGTTTGTGTGATAGCTGTATGTGCCATCGGTGTGTCGCTCTTCTTCATGTCGGCACGTTCGGGTCTTGGCTGGTTGGCCGTCATTCGTCGTTACGCTCTCGCGTTTGCCGTACAATTACTCTCACTCTCTTTGGGCGTAGTTTTTGCTTTAATTATTGCAGTATTTATGGACGGTGTTGGACGCTCTATGACTTGGTTTAGTCAAACATGGTTAATATTTGGTCTCTACTTTTGTCCAATATTTTTCTGCATGTCCATCTTTCCAGCATTATTCTTGGAGCGTACAAAGAAGGTGAGTTCTGCAGGTGTTCTAGATTACTGAAATTAAAATTATTTTTTGCTTTACTCAAAGGATCTGCTGAGTTTGGGCTTTCGCATTCAACTTTTCATGCATTCCCATTGTCTAATGCTCATTTTGCTAACGATCATCCTTACAGCGTTTAATGTGCGTTCGGCTTTCATGTGTATGCTCGCTGTATTCTTCGACATAGCAGCTCTCATCATTAATTTGATTACGAAATGGCATCGTAGAGGTAAGCAAATTGTGTTTTTCTTTGGCGGAGTGTCGATTTCGTCTCGAAGACAATTATAGGTCTGTTTCAGATATAGCTGACGGGTTTTCCAATAGGAACGCTACAAAATTAGACCGATAGGGACAGTAAACGACGCCATATTTTTTCCTGCTCTTTTGACATTTCTCTTTGGAAAGGTTTACCATTTTATCATGGAAAGATGTACGATCCAACAACTAGTCGAAATTATTAGAATTTAATACCGAAATTCGGGGTTAGTGGCCTCAACTTTAAAAGCGCTACGTCTAATTTATAGTCGTCCTGTCAGATCAACAATAGAGCTTCTAGTGGAAAAATTTGAATCCACAGGCACAGCATAAAATGTTCCCGTGACCATAATGTCGAGAATATTCCTGCCGCTACCACATCAATTGAGGAAGACCCAAATCAGTCTCTCTTACGTCGTTCTCAAGCGTTGGGCATTGGGGGAATTTTCAGAAAGATCTTGGCCTACATTCTTACAAGATCAAATTGATGCAAAAACTGAAGCCGCTTGACCACCAGAGTCATCGTATGTTCGTGAAGTGGGCTGAGCAACAGCTTGAAAATGATCCAGATCTTCATCGAAAAATCATATTCAGCGATGAGGCTAATTTTTGGCTGAATTGCTTCGTCAATAAACAAAATATTCGTTATTGGTCAGGCAGCAATCCACACGTATTCCATGAGTCACTATTGCATCCAGAAAAATTTCGGTTTGGTGCGGTTTATAGACTGGCGGCGTCATTGGGCCGTACTTCTTCCGGGATGATCAAGATCGACACGTTACTGTGGATGGAAATCGCTACCGTTCAATGGTAACCGAATATTTTTGGCCAGAATTAGATGATATGGACTTGGACAAAATGTGGTTCCAACAAGACGACGCCATAAGCCACTCACAACGCCATAAGCATATCACAAACGATTTATTGAAAACCAAGATTGGAAAACATGTTACCTCACGAAATGATCCAATCAATTGGTCGTCTCGATCGTGCGAATAAAGAATTTCATTGATATCCCAAACCGTTTAACTTTTGCAGCGCCCTTACTGAAAACCCCGTTATATGAACCATTTTTCTGAGGTATTTACAAACGATTCCTCAATATTCCAAAAAGCATCCGACTTTCATTTGGAAAAGTATATCGAATGTAAGTGAAGTGGGACATGTTTCAGAAGGCCTCAGTTTTTGAGATATCGGTCTGAAACTTTGCACACATTTATTTTCTCCACAAGAAGCTGCTTATTTGTCTGAACTGCCGATATCCGATCAAAATATTATATAGCTATCATACAAAAAGAACGATCAAACTCAAGCCCCTATCAGAAAAACTTTTTAGTTGAAAATATAACTTAACAAAATATAACTTGGATTATTGTCCGACTTTTTTTTAATATTCATACTGCTTTCTATAAGTTAATACTACTTTTATTTAAATACATATGTATTTCTTCCTCTCGCAGCTTATTGGTTCGCCATCGCCGTCATCATTTGCCAAGCGCTGCCGTTCCTTTACTACACCTCAGTAGCACAAGAGATCTATTTCACAATGATACCGATGATGGGACGCTCAGGATCTGCAACTAATCCAGATATTATAATTGCTGGAATAGCGTGTTTCTTTACGTGCCTATTTGCCGGCTTCATAGTAAGTTTAACTTATATAACTTATTTAGTGTTTTGAAGAAGATGCATAATATTCTATAAAATTTCTTTATTCTCTACTTGATTGTACGCTTAGATGCCACTTTACATGTTCTTCCGCAAAACGCGTACGATCGCGCTTTGTTTCTTAGGCATCACACTATTCTTCATAATACTAGCGGTCACACCCATTGGTTTCCCATATACGCCCAAAGTAGCCGCACAGCGTTACTCGCTACTCGTAAGTATACTCGTAAATGGAAAATAAAGAGAGAGAACTATAGTTTTTATAATAAAATATCACGACAGCATGCGAAGCGTATACTACATAACGCCGACGGCACTGAACGTGTGAATGAATCGGGCGTTTATATATATGCGCAGGATCGGCGTATACACATTGTGGATGGTAAGTGTTAAATTGTTTCGAGACATTTTTGAGCACAGTTTTTCATTGAATATATTTCAGACAATATCAAAAGCATTGGCGAAAAGCATAAAATAACTGATGTCTGCAACAATGAGCTCTTCTGTGGCATGCCAGTATTCAATCATCGTTGGCACAAGGCGAGGTTGGTAGTCGCGCTTTAAAGAGGACGTCTTGGAGCGTCTAAGTGTTCATATATAATATGTATATATTATATATATATTTTTTTTTTGCTACAGAGAACACAGCTTTTGGATACCCATTGATGAGGAGCCCAATATACCTGGCGTAAAGCCAACACTAACGTTGACATCCAAAACTGAAGTGGACGCATCCAATACCAGCCGTTATAGCTTTACGCTTACCGGTCCCGATCATATGACAATATTTATCGGACCGAAAGCGCCAGCTAAAATTGTCAATTGGTCTTTCAACGATACAATGATTCGTGATAATTGGGAACCACCCTACTTCATCTACTACTCATATGGCAATGATACTAGTCCATTAGATTTCTACATTGATATGGAGGTACTCTAACGAATCACTCATCGTTTCCAAATTAATTATTAATTAAATGTTTGTTTACCCACACTATTTTAGACCGCTGACTCGAGCACACAAAATTTGGAAATCGGCATAGGAGCTCATTGGGTACATCAGGCGGTGGTGCGTACCGACGGTTATGAAAAGTTCATTCAAGGTTTTCCGAGTTATGCCTACGTGGCAGACTGGCCGGCTTTCTATGAAAGTTGGTTATTTTAAGACGTATTGGGACTGCATTGTTTTAATGTTAGGCTGGAATGTTTTTTTTTTTTTTGAAGAAATTCTTCAAATATGTTTTGCATTTGTATAGTAAGCATTGTTGTTGAGCACTGAAAGTCATTTGTAAAGATACTCGTAGTTTATGTTTAGTTATTAACAGGTTTTACTAAATAAATTAAGAAAAAACGATATTTAAATTATTTTAAAAACAAGTTCTCTACTTTATAATTTACATTGATTTTTGGAAACTGTAAATCAAGGAAATTTCAGCAAATTAACATATGATCAAATTTTACTCAGACTGGCGCATTCAAAATAGCATTACGTACTAATTTAAGCATGCCAATCCTAAATCAAATCCTTCATAACCTTGCATCGCTTTTGCAACCTCAAGAGACAACTGAGGCCCCCACTTTGAAATTATAAATATTTACAACTCGACAAGTTGAGTTGTTTTTGATAACACCGAAGTGCAAAATTTAAACTGAAGTGGAGTTGAGTTGCAAGCTAATCGCACAGTAAAGTAATTTTTATACTGTGGTTTTGTTAGCAATTAGTTTCATGTTTAGAAAGTTGTCGACAAAAACACCAAGTAAAAAGACGACAAAAACTCAACTCTTGACAAATTAAGTGGTTTTCGATAACAAGGGAGAGGAAAATTTCAACTGTAAGTTGAGTTGAGTTGTAAGCCACAGGTAGCATTATTAAGTATTGAAGATATCTTGACAGATTGAGTTTTTCTTTGATACAGTGAAGTGCAAAATTTCAACTAAAGTACAAGTTGAGTGGTTTCCGCTAACACTGAAGTGCAAATTTTTAACTGAAGTAGACTGAAGAGAGTTGTTTTCGATAACACCAAAATGAAAAATTTCAACTGAAGTGAAGTTGAGTTGTAAGCTATATTAGCAGGATAATTAGCTTTATTGCAGATTTGATACACCGAAGTGAAAAGTTTAAACTAAAGTAGAGGTTGAGTTGTTTTCGCTAACATCGAAGTTCAAAATTTCAACTAAAATAGAGGTTGAGTTGTTTTCGAAGCATCGAAGTTCAAAATTTCAACTTAAATAGAGTTGAGTTGTAAGCTATATAAGCGGGATAATTAGTTTTATTGAAGATTGAAGATACAGTACTATGAAGAACATACCGTCAATGCTTCCAATAGAATTTTTTTTCCATTCAATTTAAAACATTAACCGTTATACATATTGGGATCGTCATTTATATATGTACTACTGTGCCCAAAAAATAAGGTGACATTTGAATTTAAACTGCGCGCTTCGAAGGATTTGGAGAATTATTTTTTTTTTTTTTAGGTTGGTAGTACTGTCAGTCACATTTATGTCAAATTTCATGTCAAAATATTCAATAGTGTTTGAGATACGTGTCGTTTTGTGAGCTGCTAAAAGTGAGTTTTTCGTTTTTTGCGATGTCGAAATTTGTTGAGTAAAGAATTTGCATTAAATTTTGTTTACGGAATCAATTTTCTGCTGCGGATACGTTGAGCATGGTGCAGAAAGCTCTTGGCGATGAGGCTATGTCAAAAAAAAATGTTTACAAGTGGTATGGTGAGTTCCAAGCCGGCCGTGAACGTGTCGAAGACAAAGAGCGTCCAGGGCGACCATCAACCACAACCGACGAAGCTCAAGTTCAACAAATCAAAGATTTGATATTGAAAAACCGTCGATTAACAATTAAAGGCCTTGCTGATGAAGTTGGCATATCGAAAGGCTCAGCCAATACCATTTTGAAGGATGTTTTGGGCCTCAAGCGTGTCAAATCTCGACTAATACCGAAAATATTGAAATTTTTGGAAAAAAGGCGTCGCGTTGAAGTGTGTGAAACGATGCTTTCCGACTACCGGGTGTCATGAAATGCATTATTTGGCGATGAGACTTAGATCTATGCTTACGACCTCGAAACAACCGATCAATCGAGCGAATATCGTGCCAAAAGAGAGCCGAGACCAAATTATTTGAACGTTATGCGTCGTTTGCGTAACGCTATCCGCCTAAAAAGACCGGAATTATGGAAAGACAATTCTTGGTTTTTACACCACGATAATGCACCATCCCATACTCCCCTCGTAATTCGTGATCATTTCGCCAAAAACTCAACCCATATCGTTCCGCAACCACCGTATTCACCTGATCTGGCGCCGTGCGACTTCTGGCTGTTCACCAAGCTCAAAAGACTGCTCCAGGGACACCGTTTTTATACGATAGAGGAGATTCAAGCCGCAGCGAAGACGGAACTGAAGGCCATCCTGGAAAGTGACTACAACCAGTGTTTCGAAGATTGGAAAATCCATTGGCATAAGTGCATTGCATCGAGAGGGGACTACTTTGAAGGGGATGAAATTGATTTGGAAGAATAAATAAAGAATTTTCAAAATAAATACAATGTCACCTTATTGTTTGGGCACATTTTACATATGTGGACATGTTTGTACTCAACTGAACTCAGCAAAAAGTCTCTATTTGCAATGGAATTCATTTTCGGCAAGACGTCTCTCCCTTAAGAGCGAAAATACTTTTCAAGTTTATGAGATATAAGTGTGTGTGTGTGTTTGTCGGGGTTAACATATATATAAATGTTCTTGCAATACTCACAATATTTATATTTATATCTAAGTTTACTATTCTGAGTATTTATGTTAAGAAATTCTGTAAACACACTAATCTTCCTCAGGTGACACCGTAAATACATTGTGACAACAAAGCACCAGGAAATTGACACTAGGAAAGATATTTCAAGAATATATATTTTGCTAAGTTCCTAGAGCGGTTTTTAATTACCATGCGAAATATGATTGCGATCTGTCAACCAGTTTGCTTACCGCAACTACTTAATTCGTTACACCTCAGTAGGGCGTTGCGATTTTTATAATGGATAAAAATATCGAAGAAAGAATTAATCTCAAATTTTGTATTTCTAACCAAATTTCGTATACGGAATCGTTGCGAATGTTGTAAAAGGCTTACGGTTAATCAGTTTTATCAAAAAAACAAGTCTTAGATTGGTACAAAGACGTTCGAGAGATCGTCGAAGACATGATTCGTTCTGGACGACCTTCGATTTCTTCAACTGATGAAGACACATACTAAAATAGTGAAGGATATACTTGTAGTACTTGAAAACCGTCAAGCAAGTGTTAGAAAGATAACAACAGAGCTTGACATCTCTAGTACTCCGTTCGAATGATTTTGATGGATTATTGAGTATGAAACGCATCCTTGCTCGACTCGTCCCGATAAAGCTGAATTTGTTTACAAAAGAGTGCCGTAAATAGGTATTTTTGAGATTTTTATAACTGCCAAGAAGACATGGGTTTATGAATTTGACATGCAAAAAGTCAGCAATCTTCGAAATGGAACCCGTTTTCGTTTCGAAATCTCAATCTCGTTAGCATAAGTGTAAAACATCTGCTGGGGCTACTTTTAAGGCGACAAAATAAACATTGATGAGTAATTAAATATGTTGCGTTTTATTTACACTTTCAATTTTGTCACAATGTATATGAAGTTAACGGTACTTGAGCGTTATCACACAAGTGCCTTGATAATACACTACTTAAAATTCACTATCGCTATAATTAAGAAGATAAGTACTTTAGATTTCACACTTAATGAATTAATATTTCAAACAACTCCTGATTTTGTGTGTTTTTTTTCTCATATCGCTGCAATTTATAGTGACAATCTTATAAGAAACCCATATGAGGCATGTTTCCATTCATCAAGACATTTATTTCGTTGTTAGTGCCGGTGTGAAGAAGTTCATTTTTACTGAGGAAATAATTCGGAAAGACAACCAATCGATAATCAAGTGTGGATATTGAATATATATATATATATATAAATGGTATATACAATCAATCAATCAATCAATGTATTAGTGAAGTAAAAAACATAAATATATAAACGTATATTTCAATGCGACAACAACCGACACAAAAGACCCAATGTATAGACACCGTTTCCACGTCAGTCGAGTCTAAGTAACCGGAATGACCCTGGGTTTTTTATCCAGCCAAGGACTGTCAACTCGGCACCATCCCTCGAAATTACAACAAAAAATATATCTACGTATAAAAACAAGATTTACAGTTACTCGACCATATACACATTGTTTAATCAAATGATATGACATGAGAATTACTAGATAGATATACAGTAAAGCAAGAGAGGGAGCCAGAAAACTAGAAAAATCGCGTGTGCCTAAACAACTAACGGTCTAAAATCGGCGAGTTATTGTTAGAAGAAGTTTTTTAGGAATTATAAACATTGTTTCGTCAGTTTTCATTATTTGTCGGAATCAGCCAAATTGGGCAACTACATCACATACCTCCCATACCACCGTTTTGGAGAATTTTTAAACTTCACCTTAAAAACCGCGGCTCGACTCGTTTTTAGACCCTCTCTTAGGCAAAGTTATTTAGAATAATATGTATGTACAACATTTCCCGCATTCTGTAGAAGAAACCGACCCGCTTTAATGTACATACAGTGAACTAGTGTGTGGAAAAAAATGTGATTTTTTAAAAAATTATCTTTATAGCTATATGCCATTAAGCACATACATATATTCTCAATTTCAGCATTGTACATTTTGAGAAAGTTTCTACTACTGCATACTCGTACACGTGAAAATTTTTCTTGCCCGATTCGGCCACCTGCCTCTTATTGAAAAAGTGAAAAAACATTAAAGAAACAGTGCTTGAAAATCCTTGTGTTTGCATTATAGAGATAGTATTTGAACATATCTTATAGACTGAGTCAACCATTTCGCTTAGAGGGCATCAAATGCATCATCCGTATGCTCCCAGTTAAGGGGCATAATAAACTCCTCTCCAAGCAGTTTCTGAAGCATAAGTATTCTAGAAGCATAAAGAGATCCTTCCTTAACTAAGTCGACGACACAAAACAATACGCCGACTAGACTTCGGACGCAACAAACTTCAGACATGTACTGGCCGCCATTCACAGTGGAGCAATTAACACCTTCACCGACTTCTTGTCAGTGAATGGCGTACTTGGAGTCAAATCACCACCCATTGCAGAACTGAATTGCCACGAGAATCGAGACAGACCCTTGCGCAGCTTCAATCTGGATACAGTAGCAGGTTATTCTCCCACTTATTCAGAATCGACCCTAACTTATCAAATATATGTCATGTACTCCTACTTTTCGCTTCCTGTACCTACCGTTGGATGATCTCAATGACAACTTATCTAATTCTAACGGGTGCTAAGTAACTGTTACAATAGCAACATTGGTTTATGAATGCGACTAGCGAGTCGGAAACTGAATACGCTGAGCTAATATCAAGTGTATATATCAGTACACTCGGTTGAAGATCTTCTGCTCCAAAAAGCGGTCTTCTAGAGCAATTAGAAAAAAAATTTACGAGCTTCAGCTCCTAGCTTCAGCGTTCTAATTTTTACTATTTTCGTAACAAAATCGCATACAAATCTTGGAACGGTCGGTTATGAAGACTCGATTGACGTAAAAATCGCCGATTCTGATCAAATAGGGCTCTGCAGGCGTAGCTATAACATATCATTTCCATAGTATATATCGATCTGAAAATATTACTCATCAAATCTTTGTCAAAAAAACTAAAATTATTGCGTTTTTTTTCATCCGAGAACTATTTTCTTAACTTTTTATGAAAACGAATTTTTAGCTCAGGCGAAATGAAAAACTCAACTGGTATTATGCGGTTTGCTTCACAGCATTCTGGATAATACTCTATGCGGCAATAGTGGTCAAACAGGTATACCACCTGCCCACACCACTCACACATAAAGATGTAGCAACCCACACAGGCGAATTTATTGCTGAACGAGCTGAGGACTTCCTCCTTAAACTAACTAGTCTCGGTCCTAGGGTAGTCGGCAGTGAGGCAAATGAAGTGCAAGCGGTGCAATTACTTATGGATGAAATTAGTGAAATCGAAAACCAAAAGAGGGATTTCTTTGATTTTGAAGTGGATAAGCAAGTGGTCTCAGGTCAATACTCGGCCACACAATTGTACCAGAGCGTACAAAATGTGATTGTCAAACTGAGTGCCAAAACCAGTAGGAGTCCAAACTATTTACTGATAAATGCACATTTTGATAGCAAACCAACAAGTCCCGGTGCAAGTGATGATGGCGCAATGGTATCCGTCTTGCTGGAGTTACTACGTGTACTGGCAACGTCCAATGGACCACTTGAACATCCGATAGTGTTTTTATTTAATGGCGCTGAGGAGGAGTTTCTCTATGCATCGCTCGGTTTTGTTCGCCAACATAAATGGGCAAAGAACTGCAAGTCTGAGCCGTAAAATATAATACATAGTACATTTCTTAATTAATATTAATTTTTCAAAGGGTCGTAATCAACATGGACGCCGCTGGTTCGGGTGGTCGTGAACTACTATTTCGTACTGCTGCCAATAGCCCTTGGCTGATCAACTACTATAGCCGGGTGCCACATCCGTTCACCAATGTCCTAGCTGAGGAGCTCTTTCAATACAATTTAGTACCATCTGAAACAGATTTCAGAGTTTTTAGAAACTATGGTCGTATGCAGGGTTGGTGTGCTTCCAAGATTGTCATGATTTATAAATATTCACATTCCAAATAAGTAAGTTTATAATTTTTACAGGTCTTGATTTGGCTTATGCTTATAACGGCTACGTTTACCATACGAAATTCGATAGCTTTAGTGTTTTTCCGAAAGCCTCCCTTCAAAATACTGGCGATAATGTGCTAAGTTTAGCGAAATCTATTGGTAATGCGCCTGAAATGAGGAATAATATGGTAAGTAAGCATGTTTTGATTAAAAGCGAGAGTTTTGAAATTCTGGTCCAGTCTTCTTTTTCTCTACTGGCGTGGACACCGCTGACGAGGTTACCACCGAGTTCGGACGACAAGACCTAGCCAGCGTAGCCGCTGTCTTTTATTTCGCTGAACTAAGTCAATATATTCGTATAACTAATACAGCTCATCGTTCCATCGAATGCGATATTCGCCGTGGCCAACTTGCATAGGATCATACATCTTTTGCAGAACCTTTCTCTCGAAATCTCGTAACGTCGACTCGTCAGGTGTTGTCATCGTCCATGCCCCTGCACCATATAGCATTACGGTAATAATGAATGACTTATAGAGTTTGGTATTTGTTCGTCGAGAACTTTACCTCTCAGTTGCCCACTCAGTCCAAAGTAGCTCCTGTTGGCAAGAGTTATTCTGCATTAGATTTCGAAGCTGACGTTGTTGTTGGTGTTAATGCTCGTTCCAAGACAGACCAAATTATCTATGACATCGAAGTTATGACTGTCAACAATGACGTGGGAGTCTAGTCGTGAATGCGATAGAACCTTATAAGCGATGTTGAGGAAGCTTATCCCACGATAGATTGTGGTCGATTGTTGGGTCTCTCTTTTTGTGAATTGGGCAAAGCACGCTTAAATTCTAATCATCAGGCATGCTTTCGTCCGACCATATTTTACAAAAAAGCTGATGTATGCTTCTTATCAGTTTTTTGCCGCCGTGTTTGAATAGCTTTGTGGTCCATCGTCAACGATTGGGGAATCGGGTTCGCCATCCCCTGATGTTATGCCATTATTGCCATTTTGCAGGCTGGAGAAGTTTTCCGTCCATAATTTTAGTATGCTCTGGGCATCGGTTACTAGATCATCTCTGGGGTTTCTACAAAAGTATGTTCCGGTGTTGAAACCTTCTGTTAGGCGCCGCATCTTTTCGTAGAATATTCGAACATTAGCCTTGTCGGCCAGCTTGTCAAGCTCTTCATACTCACATATTTTGACCTCTCTCTCCTGTTGTCTACACATGCGTCTCGCTTTCCTCTTGTATCTATCCCATCCCGCACGTGTTATGGTCGATTGTAACGTTGCGAGGTAAACAGTCTGTTTTCTCTCCGCTGCAACACGGCACTCCTCATCATACCAGCTGTTCTTTTGCTTTTTACGAAAGCCAATGGTTTCGTTTGCAGTATTACGTAAGGAGTTTGAAATGCCGTCCCACAGTTCCCTTATACCCAGTTGCTGATGAGTGCTCTAAGAGAGCAGGAGTGCAAGTCGCGTAGAGAACCGTTCGGCTGTCTGTTGTGATGGCAGCTTCTCGACGTTCAACGTTCCTCGTGTTTGTTGACGTGCGCTTTTTGCTGCACAGAGGCGGATGCGTATCTTGGCTGCAACAAGGTAGTGATCCGAGTCGGTATTAGGACCACAGGGACGTATCTCACGCCTATCACAACATGATCGATCTGGTTGGACACTTTTCCATCCGAAGACAGCTAGGTGGCTTGATTAATTTTCTTATACTGGAATCTAGTCCTACAGATAACAATATTTCGGGCGAAATCGACCAGCCTGGCGTTAAAGTCGCCAAGCACTATATTTACATCGCGGCGGGGCAGCTCTCACAGGTTCGCTCCAAGCGCTCATAGAAATCATCTTGGTCACATCGTTCTTCTCTTCCGTTGGGAGGTGGTCGCAAATCACCGATATGTTTTAAGACCTTCACTGTGATGTTCATCCACCGGAGTGGAAGCCAGGACTCGGCGACGGAGTCTCTCTCCAACTACAAACACAACACCGAATTTGCACTCCTTTATATGGCCACTGTAATAAATGTCACAAGGACCTACTTGTTTTAGTGTGTTAGTCCTTGTTTTCGAAACTCTTTCGCGAATCTATACATAATACAGAGCATTGTTAATATATTTTCTCAATTTTTATTCCTCAGACTAGTAACTACCAACCTGAATACTTAATTTTCTTCGATTTCCTCGGCTGGTTTGTGCTTTCTTATACGCTGAACACCAGCATTATCATCAATCTGGTTGTATGTGCGGCCGCTTTGCTTGCGATCGCAATTTCGCTTTACTTTATTGCAACGAAATCAAATCTAAGCTGGCTTCCATTCACCAAGTATTGCCTACACACTCTAATCATACAAATACTCTCACTCGCATTGGCTGCTGGCATACCGTTACTCATCGCCTACTTTATGGATATTATAGGGTGTTCCATGTCGTGGTTCTCTGCAAATTGGTTAATATGCGGCCTTTACTTTTGTCCAGCATTTTTCGCTTTGGGCATGTGCCCCGCAATATTCCTGGAAAGTACAAAGAAAGTAAGTTAACACCGTTATAATGTTTAGCAGCGCTTTTATTGATTTTTTTGGAATGTTTATCTTTTCCAGCACGTGCTTAGTTTGAATTTTCGCATACAGTTATTCATGCACTCACATTGTCTGCTGCTAATTATTTTAACGATCACTTTAACATTTTTGAATATTCGTTCGGCTTATATGTGCATGTTGCCGGTATTTTTTTATGCCGCTGCTTTGATTGTTAATTTAATAACACAACTGCATTATATCGGTAAGTGCTGTTAGTTGCAGTGTTGGTACACAGACTTTATAATCTAATGTCACGCAGGTCATTGGTTTGCCATTCCCGTTATAATGAGTCAAATAATGCCGTTCATGTATTTTACATATGTTGCGGAGTATTTATTTTTCATATTAATACCGGTAAGTGGGCGCAATGGCGGTTCGACCAATCCTGATTTAGTAATTTCTTTGGTTGCCATTCTAATTACGATTCTATGCAGTGGATTTTTGGTAAGGCAAATAATAATTATTGATACACATTTCCTTGACAAATTTTTATTTTTCTGCTTTTGCCAGATACCACTGTATTTTTTGTTTCGCAAGGCACGTTCGATCATAACTTGTTTCTTGGCTGCCACTATAGTTTTCATAATATTAGCTTCCACCCCGATAGGTGCACCCTATACCGCACAATTAGCACCACAGCGTTATTCAATTCAGGTATGTTTCGACAATTAAATGAGCAAACTTACGGTTTATTTGTTTACCAGCACACAAATCAAATATATCATAACCTCGATGGCAGTACACGCATCAATGAGTCGGCGATTTATGTCTATCAAGAAGATCGACATATTGAGACAGCGGAAGGTAAGTTGTTCCGGAAGGGGTAAGCATTTGCAGCAACAGAATAAGTTAAAACCAACCAATAACTGGCGAATGACACGCGTGATATTTTGTTCCAAGGCCTGAATCGAAGCGAGGTTGTCCGACTACAGACTTTACATATCCCCACAGAATAATAAAGGTATGTAGCATATCACACAATCTTGGTGGCCAATCGACCGAGCCAAATTTTAAATTATCTGCACACCGCAATGTTCTCTCTCAATAAATCCATTGTGTGTGAAGTGGCGTCGTCTTGTTGAAACCAAATGTCGCCGAAGTCACGAGCTTCAACTTTAAGCACCAAATCAGTTATCATGACGCGGTAATTGTCCAATGATTCCACAGCACCGAAAATCCAAACCGTAGCTTTTTCTGAATGCAATGACAGCTCTTGAATCTCTTCATACTGCTCATGGTCCCGAATGCGGACCTCATCGCTGAAAAAAATGTTTCAAATACGTCGGATATTCTTGAAACTTTTCAAGAGCCCATAGAGCGAAATGATGTCGCTTTCAATTTTAGATCTCAACGTAAAATGTATTTCCATACGCCAGTCCGAGTTGTGTAGATAAAAGGATACGAGAGGATTGCTAAGCTTTTGAAGGATAAAAAGAAGAAGTAGACAGTGGTTCGGAGTGTTCCAAGTCGCAAAACTGGAGCTTCCCCAGGACAATATGCCCATGTTGGACAAGTGATTCCTGAGCCTGCAGTGCCCTGCGTAGAGCGCGAGGAGGAGGCGGAATTTGTCACGGGGGAGATTAATTATTTCCTTAAACCTTCAGAGGTTGCACCCTCCTAGAAGCAGCTTGACATGACGCATTCCTGCTGCCTGCTGCCAGTGCTGTTCTCTCTCCACTCTCCTCTCCGCGCAGAGCAACTCCTTAAAAGTGTGGGATCTCACTGCGATAGTCTCGTCATCTTGAACGCCGCCGCAGAGTGGGCCCATTTCCGGCTCCCCCTTTATGTCCCGGCACCCAGATTAGGTGTACCCGGTTACACACTGATAGACGGTTCAGCCTTCTTATGCACTCTTCTACTAAAAGCGATTTAACTTCATATGTTGAGATCGCTTCTAGTGCCGCTTGACTGTCGCTAAGAATGGCGATACGCTGGTTACAATAGTTGCGGTGGAGATTGAGTTCTACGCACTGACCTATAGCAAAAACTTCTGCTTGGAAAACGTCCCATTGGTGTGGATAGCTTGATATGTGGTCCCGCAATGCCTTTTTTAATGGCTTTAGGTGTTATCGAGCCGCCAGTGTACCACTGGATAGTACTGTATCTCAGCAGTATCTCAACCGTGGAACCCAACTGATAAGAAAATTACAGTGCGGTCTTAGACAACAATTGACCTTGTCAAATTTTTCGAAGAAGTTGTGACTACTTAAAATGTCCTTAAACAATTGTATCATATCAGTTATAATTTGACAGAACCTTTCCAAGCCGCTTAATACCGTATTTGATAATAAATACTGCAACCAAATATAGGTTAAAGGGAAATCGAATGGATCTTCTGGTGAATGAAAGATACGCCAGAATTTTCCTGTGAACAAATAAACACAGCCTCTGACTATGACGGCCGAATGAAACCATAAGTTATGAATATAACTGGATACCAACCAGAGAAAACGGAGGAATGGTAGGGTCCATTTCGTTCGAAAGACCAACTGAAAATTTGGCTTCTATTTGGATCGCACTTTATATTAAAGTTAGATCAAACACGCGCGGGGTCGAAAGGCTCCATCTACTCTTATTATTTGAAATACCAAATAACCAAAGAAAAAAATGTAGACTATTCTATATATAATGATTTCTAGAGGCAATTTTTGTTGGACACGAAACCCTATTAAAAGAAAATGTTTTTTTTCCAGACGTGATAAATCGCTTCGGTGCAATCTATGAAGCCAACGTTGTGTGCAACGATCCATCGACTTGTCTACAAAACAGGCCGAGGTTAGTTAAAACTACTTTGCAAAATTTATTAATGTGAGTTTTAGTTCAAATAATTTATTCCTTTTAGCATTTTCTATTCACCGAGCAGTTTGTGGCTACCCGTCAATGAGTCACCGATTTTACCAAGCGAAAAACCAGTGCTAACGCTTACTTCCACAACAGTTTTGAATTCAACCAATACGCGACGTTACAATTATACTTTAACCGGTCCAGATCACATGGCGATTTTTATTGAACCGAAAACGCTAGCCAAAATCGTAAATTGGTCCTTTGATGAAGCAATGTTGACCACAGGAAGAAAGAATTTTGCTATTACATATTTATATGGCGTAGATAGCAAGGCCTTTGAGTTCTTTATAGATTTAGAGGTTTGTTATTTGATACAGTCATCATGCGTGCTAACTTTACCCGCTTCTAATTTTAGCACACCACCAATAATGGAAGCTTGGGTAATTTAGAAATTGGCATTGCTGGTAATTGGATACACCAAAAAATTCAAAGCGCTCAAATTTATGAAGAATTCTTAAAGAGCTTTCCGGATTATGTAGCAAGCGTCAGCTGGATTGCCAGCTATGAAAGTTGGCTATTTTAATGTATAAAATTCAGGTCCTTAATAAAGTTGAAGATCTGTTTAATTTGAGGTAAAATAATTATCATATATGACTTGATATCTAAGTTTGATACATCAAGTCCTTTAATGGCTAACAATGAAAAATAAAAAAGATTTAAAATAAAGTCGAACACAAGAAGCAGTTGTCTTAAATGTTTTCTTAACGAGCTATGAAATAATGTTTTAACGGTGGCCAAACCAGGATTGACAGTTAGAAAGCCTCCGCTATGTATTTGGAGAGATTTGGTAGGGAATCATCTAGAATGTGTTGCTCGGCTTCTCTCTTAATTCGGACATATACTGTTAATATTGAACCCTATGAAGGAAGCATTCGCCCAGAAACTGCCAACTTTGGCCAATAGGAGAAGAATTGTCTACCATAAGGACAACTTTGGACCACGCCTATCTAATGTGCCTCACCAGAACCTACGAGAGATTGGTTGAGAGGTTCAGCACATTCCAGCTTGTAGTCCGTACCTGGCATCAAGTGATTACTACCTGCTGCTGCCAATGACTAATGACTTTTCTCCTGAAAAATTCTTCTCAAGAGAAGCTAGTGAAATCAACTGACCCAGTTTTTACCGATGGTAGAGAGTATGTCAAAATAACAAAAAGTTATGTATTTGACCTAAAGCGGCTCATTTTAACTATGTTCAGTTGAAAAAACGTCCTTCGTGACGATAAAACTCCAGGATTTGGTTCAGGAAATCCTTATCGACAAAGCCCTTTGAACTTACACAAATCAATCGAAGCGTCGTGGGTATGAGAGCCCAGATGTTTCCACCTCAATCTAGCGTAAGCAGTAGAGTCGAGGAGAAATTGACGATATATTTCTACTCTACCCTTTTTCTGATATATTTCAGCTTAAGCAAAGCATAAACTTAAAACGTTGCCTATATTTTGGCGTTTGGGCGTCTAGTATATATACATAGATTGATTAAAAATAGATTGAATGAGTTCATACCTAGAAGTAAAAATACTCGCAAAAACTCTTAGAAATAACGGGTGCTTTTTTGCGTTGGTCTTTCCACAGCTCTTTTTATTTGTACTCAACTCGGTTTGCAATTTTATAATGAATGATTTTTTTCCGGAACAAAGGAAACGCCTCGCACGCGAAACACAATATTCTCCGATTAATACCTCTGGACTAATTTTTGTACGCTTAGGCCTAGAAAACATCCATCCATCACCATTTTGTCCACTTCAAAGCAGTTTTCGGTAGCACTCACAGGAGCTGTTTATTCGTCGCCATGTCTCAATTTGTTCTCCTGCAAAACTCTTACGGTTATGCAGACTGACGTTGAGCACAACTATCACCTCGGGAAGGTCGTTCGATACCAGACTAGGTTTTAAACAACAAGGTGATTCCGCCTCGTGTGTCTTCCTAAGGGGTATTCCCGTCTAGAAGCATGAATTTCAGGTAATTTTTAAAGTGTCGTAAAAACGGCAATTAATATTTTTACTATCCATTTTTTATTAGTTATTTATTAATTTTTGAAGAGTACAGAAAAAATTAAAAACTAAAAAAAGTAAAAAATTTCAAAAATTATGAGCTGACGAAGTGGGGGTCTTTAAAAATGTCCACGTGACCATACCCATGATTTCAACCCTCCTAGTTATCTGAAACCAAAAAAAAAAAGATTATTAATCTAGAATTGCAACATTATTCTGTCGGAACTACGGAAACGCGGGAAACATTTTTTTCACAAAATGGCGACTGCCTGAAAAAAAAATTTTTTTTTGATCACTTTTTCTGACTATTATTTTTTAAAAATAATAAAAATAAAAATTTTGGGATGGGGCTAGTTCCAACCATAGACAAGCCTATAAAGAAGACTATATAAAAAGTATCAAGTAAATCGGTTCAGTAGAACCTAAGAAATCGTGGACATCGTTCCAAAAAGTCAGTTTTGATAAAAACGCGTTTAAAGTTTCCCTAATGTCTTTTGTTCGATTAGTTCTGGCCGAACCAGTTTGGATGCTGGGCCAGAAAAATGCCTATATCTCCGAAAATAATTTAAATTTTGAAAAATTCTCTTGTACACATATTCTTGAATAGTTAAACTTTGAAAATATAAAACAAAAATTTCGTTTTTTTTTTTTAATTTTTAGACTAGAATACCTCCTTAAATATAATGCTGAAAAATTTGATAAGTGCCGCTACCCTGGACCGCAGTGACCTATAACCTAGAGATCAAGCGCAGAATAACTTCCACTTTGACATCAATAGGCAATTGAGAAGTTGGTTCCGCTATCGACAAACAAAAGTTATGCTTCATAAATCTGTCATTATTTCCAATCTATTTAAATGTGGAGAAATATGAGCGATAACGAACCGTGATTAGAAAGCTTTTGAGATATTCGAGAGAACAGTACCGCGCATTATTTTTGGAGCTGATGAGCTAGCCAACGTAGCCGTACAACTCATCCTTTTGGCATTGGCCGTTGCCAAAACGCAAAGGACTATAAATCTTTTGCAGAACCCTTTCTCCCCAAAAATCGTACCGCCGGCTCATCAGATGTTGTCATCGTCCAAGCCTCTGTACCAAATAGCAGGGCAGGGATGATCAGTGACTTATAGAGTTTGGTCTTTCTTCATCGAGAAAGGACTTTACCCGAAGGGGCACCTGTAGGCAAAAGTTATTCTGCGTTCGATATCGGGGCTGACATTGCTTTTGGTGTTAATATTGGTTCCAATATCGATGAAATTTTGTACGACTTCGAAGTTATGACGTGGGAGCCAAGTCGCGAGTGCGACGATTGTTTCTTTGCTGACAGGAGATATTTCGCTTGGGAAAAGCAAAACTAGCAGCTGTACATTCTAATGAAAGATTGTGCCTTCTCAGTTCAGACCTGCAGCTCGAATTATTTCTTCCAGCTTGAAGAAGTCGCACCTTGTCTGAAACCTCGCCCTCGGCTCGGTTCTTTTCATGGGTATTTTCCAAGATTGAGGAAGCTTCCATCGGCCCACGCCGCTTTGTTGTTCTGCAGACGGTTAATTGCTATTTGAACTTCTTTATTGTCGGCAATGAAACGTCCGCTTCATCGTTATCGATTTGGGAACCCGGTTTACCATCTCTGGGTGTTAAGCTTTCTCTGTCATTCAACAGGTTGGAGAAGTGTTCCCTCCATAATTTCAGTTTTCTCTGGGCATCAGTCGCTAAATTTTTTAACATTACATTTTTATACCCTGAACAGGGTATATTAAGTTTGTCACGAAGTTTGTAACACCCAGAAGGAATCGTCGGAGACCCTATAAAGTATATATATAAATGATCAGTATGTCGAGCTGAGTCGATTTAGCCATGTCCGTCTGTCTGTCCGTCTGTCCGTCTGTCTGTATATATACGAACTAGTCCCTCAGTTTTTAAGATATCGTTTTGAAATTTTGCAAATGTCATTTTCTCTTCAAGAAGCTGCACATTTGTCGGAACGGCCGATATCGGACCACTATAGCATATAGCTAGCTGCCATACAAACTGAACGATCTGAACCAAGTTCTTGTATGGACAACTTTCACATTTGACAAGATATATTGACGAAATTTGATATATATTATTTTCTAAGGCAACAATGTAATCTCCGAAGAAATAGTTCTTCTCGGGTGACTATAGCATATAGCTTCCATACAAACTGAACAAATAGTTACTAACAGAAATGCACCTGTGAAGGGTATTTAGCTTCGGTGCAACCGAAGTTAACGTTTTTTCTTGTTTTATATTATTATTATTTTTTTTTTTTTTTTGAAAACCTCATGTATTTAAAAGTTATTTATAAAATAACAAGTCTAGCACACCGATAATTCGATTACTACAAATATTAGGTTTGTAATGAAATACGAATCTTCAGTGCCTATTTTGTACTGCTCAGTGATTTTAAAAAATAAATTTTCCTCTGAGCGAACTTTTGTTAGGCCCCACATACAATTCTTACGTATTAACTAATTATTGGTATTTTTTTTGTCGTTGCGCTAATGACGAGTGCCCTGAGGCGTAAAATTGCGCTGGGCAGTGACTAAAATTAAATCACTTTCAGTCAAACTGTCAACAAACATACAATGTACGATGTATATGTAGATAAATTATACTAACAAATATTTAAATTTATATGGCGTTATGGAGGTCAAATATTTAGTATACATACATATATTTGGCTAAGGGCATTTAAGGGCCCTAGTTTTTCGCCTACTGCTCGCACTCTCGCTGCAGACATATGAGCTTTAGTCACTTTATTAATGCTCACTGCTCAAACAATTGTGCAACTTTCGACTCAGTCAGTGACCGGCAGCTTAAGAGATAATTCCTACGCCGTTAGTTCTTGAAGCACAATGTGAAATAAAAAATTCTAAAAAAATATTTTTATTTAATTTTTTTCATATTTTTGGAAACGCATTAGATAAGACTAAAACATCAGCATGTGTGCTCTTGGGCAACCGATGTTAGCAAACACACAAACATACGTGACTCACGCGCACACCGACTTGTGTGTACAGTGAGTTTGAGCTTAAATTCATGCAGATTAAACAAATGGCAGCGAATAATTGTTGTTGCTGAAAAAAAAGAAAACAAATTAACAGAGATTTGATTTTATTATTTACACAACGGATCACCCGCAACTTTATCAGCGCGCCAAAAACAACAACAAAACGCATAGCATAGTTGCACGGAGAGCTCCCGACTCCAGCTCTTTCGCTTGATCTCTATGCGCTTGTTCATGTTTGTGTGTGCTTAAAGCTGAGTTTTTTTGGTTTGTTGATGCAAAATGTTAACTCTCAAAACACTGCGACATTGGTGGCAGCATCAGTTGAGTCGTGACGGCCTACGTGATTTTTTCGTTCATGCAAACTACACGCATTTTCGGCATTTTTTCCAAAATAAGGTAAACAGGCGGGTACAAATGTAAAGTTATATAATCTATACGATATTGATACCTTTATTGGGCCATATAAAATTTCATGTTTGGATATCTGGTGTTTTTCGGAGATAAATAACTGACTGAGTTGATAAACAGTTAAAACGTCAATTAGGCGTTTTTTAAATAGTGTGGAATAAAAGTGAAAAATAACAAACAAAAAAAAACAAAAAAAAAAAAAACCAATGAAAGCTAAAGTAAAAATAACTAGTAAATAGTTAACTTAAGCTATAATACCCTTTACAGTTGCATTTCTTGTAGCAAATAGATATATATTCTAGTATGAGGCGTAAACTGCTCACGATCTTTTATGACGATTTTTATATTTTTATCTTGATTTTGATCTGTCAGTTAGTATGGCAGCTATATGCTATAGGAGTCCAATATAAAAAATTTTTTCTGAGATTTTAGCGTTGCTTTAGAAATTAATCTGTGCCAAATTTTGTGATGATATCTCAGCAAATGAAAAGGTTTTCCATACAAGGACTTGCTTTTCATCGATCAGTTCGTATGACAGCTATAAACTATAGTAGTTCCATTTCGGAAATTTCGATTAATGAAGAAAAAGACGTGTCCGCGTATAGACAGTATTGTCTTTCGATTGGCCAAATTTGACTCAGCTCGTCACGTTGTTCATTTATATTTTTATACACATCAGAATTTCCGTCTTTTCCTTTCGGGTATTACAAACTTCATGCCAAACTTTAAACAGGCTATTAGCGTATAATTATAATAATTTCATTTGATTTATGACACACTATAAATTTCAATATATGTAACTGTAAATTGTTCGTAAACATAATTGAGAGAAAACAACGATATATGTGCTTAGGTATATAGTGTATTTATCATAAATATGTACACCTGGCTTTATTACAAGAAGAGTGCGGGGAATGCTGGCATATAGATTTTATGTCTGGTTGTAAAATACGCATGGAACATTTTGACACAGTCGTAAAATTAACATGCATAAGCAAGAACGCATTTCATATCCAAAATATCCACCAAAATTCTTCGAACGGACTCGCGTGAGATGTCGAGCTCGCTTATACCATTCTTAAGCTTGTCTTTTTGATAAAACTGAATCATAGTGAGCCTTTTCCAACATTTGAAACGATGCCGCACACGAAATTTGATTAGAAATATAAAATTTGTGATAAATTCTTGGATCGATATTCTTATCCATTATAAAAATCGCAACGCACTACTGAAGTGTACCGATTTAAGCCGCTGCCGTAAACAAACTGGTGAACAGATCACGCTCATATTTGACATGGTAATTAAGGACAACAACAATTGTTGCGATTAACGTGAGTACCTGCCGCCAACGGCCTAACCTCAATACAATGTGTTGATCAGCGCCCCAAAGTATAAATGCATTTTGCACGTATACTTTGGTTCCAATTGGTTCAGGGAGATAGGGACTTGGTCGGGTACGAGGCCGATCTAAAACCTCTGCCGTACTTTGGGTTCGGCCCCCGGCCGCAATACGACTCCACATTGGACGGAATTTTTCAACTTTGGCTGCCTTTAGGTTTAAGCCACAGCCGTCACGAATCTCCACAAAGAGCAAAACGCAATGAGCAGATTGGAGTAGTACCAAGGGCTAACTTCCCCCCGTGGTACCAGGTTAAATTCTCTGGTAAGATCTTGTAGCTTTTGCTGCTGCCAATTAAGCCCTTAAGAACTCAATGACTGGTGACATTTGTCTCGTAATTGAAATACCTTATACCGGGAATAAATATAAAGCGAATAATAATCATTTTACGATCAGTATTATGGCACTATTTCTGACATGCAAGTAGACTTTGCTGACATTTCAAGGCAAGCACAGAAAGAAAGACATAGTGCATATTGATTTTAGTTGCCTCTTACGACAGGCATGCCTTACCACGGGTAAATTCTAACCCCTACCCGCAGGGGGAGGTAATTAAGGACAGTCCTACCAACTTAGCAAAGTATATTTTTGAAATACCATTTACCCGAGGCATTTAATTTTCGGGCGCTTTATTGTCACAATGCATTTTCGTCGACTTGGCATATCTTCCACAGCCACGGAGATACCCGGGAAACTTGAGACTACTATTACTAATAGCGTCATAGATCGCCTCGAGGTATAGAAACATCAAGCATATTTCGTTTAGTTATTTTTTTTTTAATGCAACCCATTTTACGAGACAGTATACGTACCTAAGCGCTCATCGAAATTCGAAATATGCCTATTTTCCATAATCTCACACAAAAATCTTGAGTTAATAAATCGAAATATTGCCTTAGAGTTATGACAAGGTCACAGCATAATCGTTAGTTAAGGCTTACCTTCCTGACTGACTTTTCTTGAGTGGAAGTGATTGTTATTTATTCGTTCAGATCACTCATACGCTATGGTGTGTTACTTGCATGTAGTAGTTGACAGAAAGGCGAATACGAAGAACTTTATGAGAGGAAAATATAAAGTGTTGTTGTTGCTTTTGTAAAAAATATATTTAGTTGACAAATGCAACGCTTTCGTTAATTTACAGTTAACATATTATAATAAAAAAAAATACGATATTTATTAAGTTTCAAAAAAGTTACTCATACGCAGCGGCGAATCGTGAAGTAATTTTAGAATATTTTATTTATTTCAATTGTTTTTCAGGATTTTTTTTTATTTTTTCTGCATTCAAAACATTTATTACAAATAATAATAATATAAAAAAGTATAAAAAATAATAATTATCTGCTTAATACTAAGCTTTAACGAAGGTCTGGTGGGTATAAAATTAAGTTTATAACTAATTAGCTTGATATAATATTAGATATTAGGAAACACAGAAAGTAGTTCGTGCTTTGTCAAGCAATAACGCAATGCTAGATTTTTTTCGAAGAAATGTCTTCTGTGGATTACGTATTTAGATTGCAATGAACTCATCTTAACCTAAAACCATTAAGAAATTCTAGAGATAAAATCAGTCAGTCATATGTCCAAGGCAACTGATAAACATTTATAACGGGAAAGTGTAGTAATAAGATATTCGAAAACTGATTTCATATAAATGAATGTGTAAACGCTACTCATAAAATATAGATAATAGAAATAACATATTGTAGCTTCTCGGCATCTCATTGGGAGATTATGCTGGACCAGAGCCCCAAATAAAGCTTGACTTCGATCATTTATTCTGAGATTAAGGAAAGAGAAATCTGTTTTCCTTTCTTAAATTTTTACAGTATTATTGTCTTTAGTGTATAAAACTGCCTTAACCTCTCAATATCCAAAGCCACCTGATATTTATTCTTAAACTGTATTCCTTTTTTTTTAATTCTAAAATGATTGATCTCGAGCGACTTAAATAGTGCTTCGAGCATCGGCGAATACCCTACTTTGGTTGCCTTTTATTTTTCGTGATTTGGCAACCCTAGTATTGCAACCTGGCAACTGACAACTTTAATCCAAATTCTGAATTTTTTTCATGTTACCTTTACTCAAATATTTTTAATGTACGAGCGCTATTTATGTTCTTTACAGTAACTTAAAATATTCATCTCGGGAAAAAGCATTAATATCGATTTATATATTATATTTAATTTTCTTAATCACTTAAAATTTTTTCTCATATATCACCGTTCTAAGGCATGAACTCTGAGACTATTATTCTTGTGATTCTTATCACGTAGACCTTGAAAATAATTTACTTTATTACGAATGCACTTTAACATACATATTTATATCCAATCTACAACGATGGCAATTAGTAACAACCACAGCAGTCTTGCTTCTTAGCTTTACAAGGCAGTTTGATAAATTAATGTTCGTCTCATCGACACAATAAACATCAGAAATGATAACTAAAAATAAGAATTTTACAATTAGATTCTATAAAATACAACAAAAAATACATATATGATATCGATCTCAACACCAAACAACAACTGATTGATTGATAAAAGTACAGTACAGTACAGTTCAGATTCTACATACCTTCACATACATAAATGGTACATAATCAGATCGCCAAGCAACATAAAGGATATCAAGATTTGATTACAAGAAAAATAAAAACAAAACACCCGATAACGACGTTTGACTAAGGTTATTATTATATTTACGCTTTATCGGATGTGGCCATAAATTGGAAATAAACATTTATAGACCAAACGATAAATACGCGAAGTGCAAGGTGGAAATTTCGGAACTTAGATGGAAAAGGCAAAAAGATGGGTCTAAATAAATCTTTAATTTTCGAAAAATATGTTATTAAATTTTACTCTATAGACAAAATGGTCTACAGCAATCATGCAATCTGCAGACAAATTATTCAGATCGGATCACTATATCATATAAATAACTACCATACAAGCTGAAATAACTGAATCAAGTTTTGTAAGGCACCTTTTGTATTTGTGAAGGCATAAAACATATTTCCCAAGAAATTTCATAGTTCATCATATCGTAATGAAAGCATAAAGTTTGATACAGAGCTTGAAACCATTAGCTCTATAATCCTTTTAAGGAAGTCTTTGAGTAAGCGCTCCTATACTTCTATTTTTTCAGATTGTTAGATTTATCAAAAAATATATTCGAAACCCTAACTAAGTCTGATCCATAAAATTCTTTAAGAATTGTTATGTACGTTTATCCGAAATTCGATAAAGTAATCTGGAAAGGCACCATAAACTCTCAAAGCACCAAGCTAAGCAACAGAAATATTATGCGATAGTTGTCACGTAGATCGAAGCTTCTAGTTACATACTTTTGTTGTACAAAAGTACCCAGCAATTTGGCTAACGTATGATAAATATACTACGCTTGCTTATCATTTTTATATCTAAAACTCCGTTAACCTTTTTGATTTTTTTCTTTTGCGAATATAGTTAATATCACCAGGCTTACATTCTAATGGGTAGGGAAGATTTGTTTAAATATCAGCCTGATTTCAGTCTGCACTTACATATCAAAAAATACTCTTAACCCATTTGGAACAAATCGTCATTAGGCAAAGTGAATAGCAAAATGTCAGAGGAAGAAGTGAAGAATGTGAGTAAAGAAACTTAAAAGGACAATCTTTATTTTTTTATTGATTAAAGTGTTGTATTAAGATCGGTAAGTAAAAAGGAAAGGATATTTGAGTTCGGTACTTAATAAAGAATAAATCGTAAGCATTAAACGTTTTTATGTGATGTGGCATTGAGAACTCTAAGGACGTGACAAAACCAATGAAACTTTTTCAGTTCGTTGTTTGGGTACCACATGAATGGACCGAATAAACATATGCTATTCTTTGCCGAAACGAAATAATATCGAACCATTTCTGAAGCGAATGCTAACAGGAGACGAAAAGTGGCTCAAATACGACAATAATGTGCGAAAAAGATCATGGTTCTAGCGTGGTGAAGCGCAACAAATGGTCGCAAAGTCAGGATTGACCTCTTGAAAATTTACACTGAGTGTTTGGAAAGGAATTATCCACTATGAGCTACTCCAGCCTGGCCGAACGATTGATTCTAAATTTTACTGTCAGCAAAAAACAGTCAGAACTGATCAACAGAAAGGGCTTCCGACTACCATTTATTTCGGTCAATGCAGAACTCTCTTGATGAAGTAAAGTTGGCTTCAAAAGAAGCATGTGAAAATTACTGGTCGCTGAGAATCCAGAAAAGTTGTTCACTGATGGAATACTAATGTCTCTAGCAAAATTATGGCAAAAAGTGATCCACCAAAATGGTGCATATTTGGTCCATTAAAGCTCATTATAAATATAAAAAAATAAGTTGAAATTTGATTTGAAATACGAAAAGACATTTTCGACTATAGATACTTGAAACTATACAAATATCTAGCAAATGGCGCTCCTGAAGGCACGGAAGGATATCCCAGCCGAGGCTTATAACAAGTGCATAAAAAATTGGTTCAAGAGTAGACTTACCCAGAAGATTACATGAAGATGATAATAAAGATTCATATTAAAGTACTTGCCAACGTCTGTGGAATATATTGATAAAAAAGGTCAATCTAGATAAAAATGAACTCTTCCAAATCAGTTTCCCAGCAGCATTATCAAATCGAGACGTCTTTACCCAAATACTAGTAAATGTAAGGGACAAAATCCACATTCAATTCGGAATACAATTTTATTATAGAAAAAACTTCATTAATTTTATAAAAATCCTATTAAGTCCACGCTCTAGAGGTTTTCTTCTTTGAAGTAATGATATTTGGCTTTGCAAAAAAGTAACAAATATATTTGTTTATATCCGATAGATAGGCAATTACTTATTACAATAACAGCTACAGCTGAAGAATACTTAAATCCAAATATTCTTTTAGAATCAGGATTGAAAACCATTAAATTTTTTCAGATTTTGAATATGCTAACAAATTACTATTAATTATACACCTCCTTTAATTTTCGCCAGGTTGCACCCGATGAAGAGAAGGAAATGACTTACCACAAAAAACCAACCTCGAAGGTGCCATGGTACTTAGCGCCAGCCTTTCTGATATTCTGGCTTGTGCTCATATTTGCTGTTGTTATACCAGTGTTTATGTCGCTACCCACTGGACTTACCATTGCAAATGAAAAGTCCACTCCCAACAGCTTTATAGCGGAACGTGCTGAACAAATACTTATCAATTTCGACAGAATCGGACCGAAAGTGGTGGGAAGTCATGCAAATGAAAACCATACAGTAGAATTACTACTGGAACAATTGGAAGCTATAAGAGATGTTATGCACACCGATCTCTTCGAAATGGAAGTAGATGTGCAAGTCGTTTCGGGTGCATATTTACATTGGACTATGGTGAATATGTATCAGGGAGTACAAAATGTTGTTGTACGTTTCAGGACGAAAGCAAGCACGAGCGAATCATATCTACTGATTAATAGTCATTTCGATTCGAAACCCGGCAGTCCAGGTAAGTGTATAAGAGAGCGCCTAAGAGAGTGAGAAATTGTTTGTAGGTTATAAAAACATTGACTAATTGCATCAATAATTGAAAGGTTCCGGTGATGATGGTGCTATGGTTGTCATTATGCTCGAGACTCTACGCGTAATCGCCACTACGCGTACACCTTTTCAGCATCCCATCATATTTCTATTCAATGGTGCCGAAGAGAATCCTCTGCAGGCTTCACATGGGTTCATAACGCAACACAAGTGGGCCACGAATTGCAAGTGAGTTTAAGATTGAAGGATTACAAAAGTTTGCATTATTAATTTACGAAATTTCCCAGGGCTGTTATTAATTTGGATTCAGCAGGTAGCGGCAATCGTGAGGTTCTCTTTCAAACCGGACCAAATCATCCGTGGTTAATGGACGTAAGTCACTATAGAAACTATTACGTTGATAACGATTTGTAGGCGCTATAAAGCATCGAAAAAACAATATATACACAGAACTAGCTCTAACCTTGAACTTATGACGCAAATCTCTAAGTTTCTTCCTTAAGATACGTATATATTTGCCTAGTCTATGCTCGGCGCAGTCGATCGATAAACATTTTTATGATTTTATTTGAACTTCTTAACAAAAAATTCTGTTATCTTCGAATTATATCCAACTATCTGTCCACGCCGATAAGACTGAGGCAGAGCACTTACTGCGGACAATCTTATCTCAACACAAATAGTTCCGCAAAAATACATCGGTTCCCGCACATACAGTTATGAGTAAGCAGCAACTGTTATATGAGTCGGCGAGTTTGCGTGGGGTGAACACAGCTTTTATCTCATATAAACACCGTAATTATTGCTGAGCATTGTTTTGACAATCAAGTACACGATTCGTATTCCCAAGAGCGCCTAAGCGATTTTGTATTTTAATGGCACAGTTACTTCATAAATTAATTGAGCACTTTATGGTCTTCACAAACGATAAACGCATGTTAGAAAACTCGTGGCTGATAGTTAATACAGGGTTTGTCCGGAAAGTAATAGGACTGAGTCGATTTAAAAAAAAATTATCGAACCAATCGTTATAATTCTTTAAAAAGTTTCAAAAGGGGCGTTTTCTGCGTCGATGCAACGCTGCCAGCGCGATTTCCAAGCATTGAAGGCGTCACGGAAGGCATTCTCCGGAATAGCCTTGAGAGCATGACTCGTCACCTGTGTTTGCGTTATTCAAACGTCTCTGTCGCAGATTTACCGAGTTTCACACAGAATTTAATCGCGTACCTCTGTTCTAACGAACGCTGCATTGTTGGCTTGAACACATAGAAACACGTCGCGCGAAAATCTTTATCCTGACTCTCCAGGTGCACGGAGACAACTGACCGGCCGCTCATTCGTTAGCTAGGAGCGCCCTCTACCGAATCCGCTGCGAACTGAGATATAGACTGGCAACTGGGGAAATTTTTTGTCCTCGGCTCAGACCGAAGTGTCAAAGAAAAAAAGATAGTTAATATAAAATTGAGTTCTACTAGGGCTAAACTTCGAAAGTATGCATATTATAATATCTAGATACATAAGAGCTTTTGAAAAGTTAGATGACATATAAAAAGCTTGCCAAGGTTAAGCTTTAGAAGTGTTTAAAACTGAAAGCTTACCAAAGGAGCCTGAGCTTTCAAAAACTTAAGTACCATATAAAAGCTTTCCACGGAAGAGCTTTAAAAAGTGTGTGATCAGCTAAAAGCTAATTAAAATCAAACAAATAATAAAGAACTTATACTTATTTACTTATCCACAGGTTTACCGTAAAAGTGTTAAGCGCTCATTCGCATCCACATTCGCCGAGGAAATGTTCCAATCCGGTTTAATACCTTCGGATACGGATTTCAGAAACTTCCGCGATTTCGGTAAAATACCAGGTAAGTGCAGCCAAGCATAATGAATAGTTGTCGTTGTAAATATTATGGATTTTTTATGCGAATTCAAACAGGACTCGACATGGCACACTCATATAACGGTTATGTGTATCATACGAAATTTGATGGCGTCGGCCTTGTACCACGTGGAACACTGCAGACTACAGGCAATAACATACTGGGCTTGGTGCGTACTTTCACCAATAGCTCAATATTAAAGAATCCATCAGTGAGTAAAGAAAAATAATAAAATCAACCAAAAAAAACATATATATTATCATTTTATGTTTCTTACCACACTCAGCGCCACGCCGACGGTCATGTGGTTTTTTACGACTTCTTCGGATATTTCATCGTCTCCTATACCGAATCTAATGGGAAAATTCTCAATACCTGCGTCTCCGTGGTTGCTATACTACTCATAGGCATCTCTATGTATCTGATGGCAGCTGATTCTTTCGTTTCCCTCTGCTATACTTTGCGTCTATTCTCACTCATATTCGTACTACATTTGATTGGTTGGATTTTGGCCATCGCATTGCCGCTACTTATAGCGACGATGTTCGATAGCGCTGATCGTTCGATGACGTGGTTCACCAGCAAATGGCTTGTTTTTGGTCTATACGTCTGTCCTACGCTCATGGGATTGATCGCGCCCACACTGCTATATTTGAGCATAAGTCGTAATGTGAGTGAAACAATTTTTTAATTAGTTCTACAATATATTTTCCTTCTTTCGTTCTTTCGTTCTTTCCTAAAGGATAAAGTATCCCAACCGTATCGCCTGCAAATGGTCGATCATGCGCACACATTGATCTTGTCTATACTTTGCATTCTTCTAACTTATTCGAGCATACGCAGTTCGTACTTCCTAATGATTCCACTACTTTTCCATGCCATATCCTTGGTCATAAACATGGTTACAACGTTGCATAAACAAGGTAACTCGGTTGGTTAACAATTTCCATGTACATTTTACATAATCCTCCTCGTAAATATCTCACACACAGCCTACTACTGGTCAATCTTCGTCATTTTATGCCAAATTATACCCTTCCTCTACTTCACCTATCTGTTTCATGCACAGTTAACCTCCATAATTCCAATGATGGGTCGATTTGGTAGCTCAACTAATCCGGATTTATATATTGCTATCTTTACTGTTTTGGGTACTCTGTTATCTATGGGCTATTTGGTGAGTTTATACAGCTTTTATTATCCTTTATTCTGTATTCTTATTAAGTTTTTCTATTTAATGTATTTCAGATTCCGCTACTCAATATTTTCAATCGTCCGAAGTTGGTTTTCCTTATTCTGCCGGCTGCTACACTTGTTATTGCCTTGATTGCAATGACACAGATCGGATTCCCCTATCGGCCAGCAACCAACGTGCAACGAGTCAATTTACAAGTAAGTTCACATAAACACATATAGCCACTCCCGATAAATAATTGATTTTTTTTTTTAATTCAGGAAGTGCGACGTGTGTTCTATGAATACAATGGCACGGTTAGTCGCAACGAGTCTGGTTATCTCTTTGATTTCCAGGACAGACGGAAACAACTTCCTTTTGCATGTAAGTAGATATATAAAAGTTTAATTATACCCTTTTTAACATCTAGAACGAAACTTTGGAGACCGAGGTGGAGGCTAGGCCGATCACCGAGATCCCCGAATAAGGGATCCCAATTTGGAGACTCGGCAATTGGTAGACCAATACAATCGGACGAAATGGATAGAGCACTTGAAGTTCTGTAATGTCTCCACCGGTGTGAGTAAGCTTTGAACTACTGTCAAGGCTTTGTCTAATCCGAAAAGATATGACGACCGAGTTGAAATTCAATTTAATGGCCATGCCTCGTCGGACCCGAAGTAATGCGTTAGCAATTTTAGCAATTTTAGCCGGCAATTTACACTGCACCCTTCAATAGACAAAACCAAACGATGTGTTACTCTACGACTGCGCAAAATGCCAAAAGACTGCGCACCACTTACTTTCACCTATGAGAAGTTCAGAGTATCATCAATAAGGTGAAATCGTCCAATCCATTGACCCTGATGGAATCAACATGCTGATGCTAAAGCATCTAGGCTCGACGGGAGTAAATTACCTCACCATGGTCCTCAACCTGTAGCTGACCACTTTTCAAATAACCGAGGCGTGGAAAGTCGGAAGAGTGGTCCCACTACTGAAACCTGAGAAACCCGCTAACAAAGGAAGGTCCTATCATCCGATAACTCTCCTCTCCCCAATAGTGAAGACAATTGAGGTTTTGCTACTCCCGACCTTCACTCACCACCTGAGCCTAGCAAACCACCAAGCCTTCCGCAAAGTACACAGTACTCCCACAGCACTTAGCGTCATATCATAAACGCCCAGATAGTTCGTGGTCGTAACCAGATCCCACCCTGGGTGAGAGAACGATCCTCGCAGCGTTGGACTTGTCAAAATCCTTTGACACAGTTAGTAACACAACGCTACTGCAGGACATCAAAAAACTCCCAGTTAAGGAGCATAAAGAAGTCCTCTTCAAGCAGTTCCTGCAGGAGTGCTTTCGCAGTCACGTTTCTTGGGTATTCCGTTGGATAACGACGACAATAACCTCGCTTATCCTTACTATCCTAACATTCTCTATATACTTATATAATATATATAAATGATATGCACGGCAAGCAGTGTCGTTTTAGCCATTCCGGTTTGTCTTTCTGTCTGTACAGACACGAACTATCCCCTAAATTTATGAGATATCAATCTGAAATATTGCACATATTCTTTTCTCTCAAAGATGCTGTAGCATACGAGTATATGTAGTTCCCATACAAACTAACCGATCAAAATCAAGTTCATGTTAGAAATCTTTTGTATTTGTGAAGGGTATTATCGGCTTCGGTGTTGTTCGGTATTGTTCTATATTATTTTAATAGTACTTTCCAAATATATAATATGCAATTCTTCATACTCTTACTCAGCATACGTTGATGTGGAAGATCTTTATAACATTAGCGACGATTGTGATAAATATATGATGTGTGGCTTGCCCATATTCAACCATCGCACAACGAAATCGCGTCGACAAGCCGGTTTTCTACCACGTGAAGTCCCCCTTCAACTGCCCGGAGTTCCCCAATTGACACTTCTTAGAAAAAACATCAATACCACTACAGAGACTATACGTTTCGAGTTCGAACTTGAAGGACCATCGCATATGAGCATTTTTGTGCAACCACTTGAAACGGTGACAGTGAGTGAATGGTCCTTCTTGCCCGCCATGCTGCTACGCGAGCCACCTTTCCACGTATTCTTCTCATATGGCAAAATTAGTACACCACTCACATTTTACATTGATTTGAAGGTAAGCGCATTTTATTCTATTAAAAAATATAAACAATAAAGACATTTTTCATATTGCAGAAGGAGAATAGTGAATTTGACGAACCCTTAATGCAGTTAGGCATTTCTGGACATTATATTAGCTTTGAGCACGAACGCGATGCAGAAACAAAAAAGTTCCTTGCGACATTCCCATCTTATTCATACATTATGGAATGGCCGAGTTCCTATGAACGTTATATATTTTAAGTAAAGTGTTACATATATACATACATATGTATATATAAAGTATATAATTTTTTGGTTCACATATAGACGATATTAATAATAAAGATTTAATAAGAAAATGTTTAGACATCCAAATTTTTAAGAATCGTCTCTCCACATTTTTCATGTACACTCTCAGCTATAGCTGCTACATTTTCTGCTGGACGGGGTCAATTCGGTCAAATATTATTCAATACTGAATGCTGGGTCTCAAGATAGGTGCTGGTATTGCGAGAAGTACGCTCAGTAAGCCGTTTATGTTGACCATTAATTGAGCGAAGTGCTCGAAACACATTCTTTAAAGAACGTGAATTTTCGTAATAAAGTTGAACGATTTGTAAACTTTGTACCGGCGAAGTCTCGCAAGACTCACGCGTAATATGTCCAAAAATGCTACTAAAAAAAGTTAATGTACTTAGATTAGCCGTTATTTTTTTAACGGATAATATTTTTGTAGTCAGTTTTCACTAACATTTCTGGCCCTGATGATAGAAAAGAAAATTAAAAACTATCTAAAACTTTCTATATATATATTATTTCAACTGGTAGTGAGCGGTTTTTAACCGCTCGAGCGTTTTGTCTGAAAGATTAAAGCAAATCAACAAGCAACTGATTGGTTTTTATCAGTGCGATTTTAAGCCTGGAAAATCAACAACTGACAAGATATTCACCATGCAGCAAACCTTAAAAAAGATCCGTGAAAAGAAAATCGCCACGCACCACATCTTCGTCGATATCCAAGCTGCTTTTCACAGCACGAAAAGCCGCTACGTCTGAATTTGGTATCCCCGAAAAAGAAATAAGACAGTGTAGACTGCCGTTGAGCAATATTTAAAGCTCCGTCAGGATCGGAAAGAGTCTCTCTGAGTCGTTCGATACCAAACGAGGTTACAGACAAGGCGACTTCCTTTCGTGCGACTTCATAACAGAAGAAGAAGCGATATAATACACTAAAATTTCTTAATCACTTCAAATAGTTTCTCCTTTAACACCACTCTATGGCAAGAACTCCGACAATATACTTCCTGTGGAAAACTATAACTCTATTTACGTAGACTTTGAAAACAATTAGTTAGCTAATTTCAATACAAAACACGTGGAATGAAATGCAAATTACACTTTCATTGCTTTATTACGAGTATAATTTAACATATTTATATCCAAACTATGACGATGGTAAAGCAGTTTGGTAAATTACTATTGGCCTCAGCGGCACAATAAACATCAAAAATGGTATTTAATATTAATAATAATATTCTATAAAATACAACAACAACAAATACATATTTGATACCGATCTCAACACCCAACAACAAGACAGACGTCTAGTACTGCTTCTACATACCTTCATACAAGGAGCGTTCCAAAGTAAACAGGAATTATTGAATCTAGCGCTCCCGGTGATGCCATGTATATATTGACTGGTGCGTTAGAATTTGCTATCTTTATCGATTGTCCAGTGAGATCAGATTCATGACATTTCATTGATTGGAAGTGAAGTTATTGCATTTAAAGTGTCAGTATGTTTGTGTTATCGGCGCGAAAATAAGCTTCGAACAAAGAGCCAACATTAAATTTAGTTTCAATTGATGAAACAAGTGAAATTCTATCGAAACTGTGCGTGAATTCATCAAAAATCAGCCGAAATCATCATTGAAATTCATTGAAATGGAATTGAACAACTCCAAAACATCGATTTATCGCATTTTCAACAAACCTTTGGGCTTACGAAAGATGTGTGCACGGTTTCTTCAGTACAAATTGACTGACGACCAAAAAATGCTCTGAATCCAACATTCGAAAGACATCATTGTGACCGATTATTTGACCAAAAATCATATTTTAACCATTAACCACTCCCCGTATTCATCTGACATGGCACCGCGCGACTTCTTCCTTTTCGGAAAAATGCATTTGCCCATGAAAGGAAAGCGTTATGCAGACGTAGAGGCCATTCAAAAGGCTTGCACCGGCATACTGGCAGCCATACCGGCCAACGAGCTAAAACACACGTTCGACATGCTTTTGGACCATGCAAAAAGCTGTATTGAAGCAGAAGAAGACTATTTTGAAGAAAATAAATGGATTGCCGAGAAAGGATATCAAGATTTGATTGCAAGAAAAATAAAATTAAAATTTTTCTAACAAATATAGCACAAGATATAGCCCTTTGATAAAGGTTATTAACATATTTACGCTTTATCAGATGTGGCCATAAATTTGAAATAAACATTTATAGACCAAACGATAAATATGCAAAGTGCAAGGTGAAAAGTTAGTATAGCAGACGGAAAAGGCAAAAAGATGGGTCTAAATAAATCCTTAATTTTCGAAAAAATTTTATTAACTTTCACTTTATAAATAATGAAATGTGGTAATATATATTTTTATACACTGAAGATAATATATTAAGTTTGCCACGAAGTTTGTAACATCCAGAAGGAAACGTCACGTATTCAATACCCAAACTTAGTCTGACCCATAAAATTCTTTAAGAATTTTTATGTACGTTTATCCGAAATTCAATCAACGAATCCGGAAAGGCACCATAAAGCTCACAAAGCACCAAGCTAAGCAACAGAAATTTTGTGCGACTGTTGTCCCGTAGATCGAAGCATATAGTTATATACTTTTGTTGTGCAAAAGTACCCAGCAATTTCGCTAGCGTGTGATAAATATCCAACGCTTGCTTATCATTTTTATATCTAAAACTCTGTTAACCCTTTCGATTTTTTTTCTTTAGCGAAACAAAATCATTAGCCTTGCATTCTAATGCAAAGCGAAGATTTGTTTAAATATCAGTCTGATTTCAGTCTGCACTTACATATCAAAAAATACTCTTAACCCATTTGGAACAAATCGTCATTAGGCAAAAAGAATAGCAAAATATCAGGGAAAGAAGTGAAGAAAGTGAGTAAAGAAGCTTAAAAGAACAATTTTTTTTTAGATCAAAGTGATTTAATAAAACAAAATATCGTTAAAAGGGAAAGGGTAATTGGGTTTCATATTTACGGGTGATCCAAATGGAGGTACTTTTTTCAATAGCCTTTTTTGACAAATCACTGGTGAGTCGTGTCCAGCTGTCGGGTAATTTTTTGTTTAGTATTGTTTGGCATTTCATCATGGAAAGACTTACGACTGGACAACGTTTACAAATCGTTCAACTTTATTACGAAAATTCACGTGCTGTAAAAAATGTGTTTCGCGCGCTTCACTCAACTTAGGGTCAACATAATCGGCCTACTGAGCGTACTATACGTAACACCATCGCCCATTTTGAAACCCAGTATTCATTATTGGTTAATATTCGACCAAAGGGAACACGTCCAGGACGCAGTGAAGAAAATATAGTAACCGTAGCTGAGAGTGTCTACCAAGACCGCGGAGAGTCGTTTCGGCACAGTTCAAAGCAACTTGCACCGATGTGTGGAACGACCAAACGCATTTTACGTTAAGATCTTAAAATGAAAGTGTACAAACTACAGCTTGTACAAGAATTGAAGCCGCTCAGCCTAACCAATCGACATCGTTTCGCTATATCGGCGCTTAAAAAGTTGCAAGAAGATCGGACGTATTTGAGCCAAATTTTTTTCACCGATGAGGTCCATTTTCGGCTTAATGGGAATGTAAACAAAGAAAATTGCCACAGTTGAGACTAAGAGCAACCTGAAGAAATTCAAGAGCTGCCATTTCATCCCGAAAAAACAACGATTAGTTATGGTATGGAACGTAACCGTCAATGGCGACCGTTACCGCATCATAATAAAGGGACTATTTTATGTTTGAAATCGAAGCTCGTGATCTTGGCGACATTTGGTTTCAACAAGACGGCGCCACTTTCCACACATCGCATCAATCAATGGATTTAGTGAGAGAACACTTCAGTGAGCAGATACTTTCACGTTTTGAGCCGATGGATTGGTCACCAAGATCCTTTTTCGTGAATGGATTTGCAAAGTCTAAAATCTCTGTGGAGAATCCCGGTTCGATTCAGGCCTTGGTGTGAAACATTACGCGTGTCATTCGTCAGTTAACAATTGAAATGCTCGAAAGAGTCATCGAAAATTGGACTCAACGAATGGTCCATCGGAGACGTAGCCGCAGCCAACATTTGAAAGAGTTAATCTTCAAAATTAATGCCAATTAATGTTCTTTTAAAAGATAATTAACATTCCCCGTTTAATTTGAATTTTCTGTGTTTTTCTTTTTCAAAATTTGGCGATATTTTGTGTTACCGGCTCAGACCAACCCACAATTGTAGTATCAATATGAAAATGTGTTCTACCAAGACTGAACTTGAAGTTTGAAGTTGTGTATTTTTTCAGTAAAAAAGGAGGAACCTCGAAATGGATCACCCATTATAAGGGACACATTTAATACGGAATTCAATTTTACTATAAAAACACTTCACTGGGCAGCAGAAGGTACTACTTTTATAACTATCCTGTTAAACACACGCTTTAAAGGCTTTCTTCTTCGAAGTAATGATATTTGGTACTGCAAACAAGTTACGAATAGGAAGCGGTCTTTTCAAGTCCTAAAATTCCATATATAGGTCTTTAATTACTATTACTATGAGAAGTACAGCTAAATATTACCTAAATGCTAATATTCATTTAGAATTAGGATTGACAACCATTAATTAAACAAATTATTATAAATTATACAAGTGTTTTAATTTTCCTTAGGTTACACCCGATGAAGAGAAGGAAATGACTCACCACAAAAAACCAACCTCGAAGGTGCCATGGTACTTAGCGCCTGCCTTTCTGCTATTCTGGCTTGTGCTCATATTTGCTGTTGTTATACCAGTGTTCTTGTCGCTACCCACTGGACTTACCATTGCAAGTGAAAAGTCCACTCCCAACAGCTTTATAGCGGAACGTGCTGAACAAATACTTATCAATTTCGACAGAATCGGACCGAAAGTGGTGGGAAGTCATGCAAATGAAAACCATACAGTAGAATTACTACTGGAACAATTGGAAGCTATAAGAGATGTTATGCACACCGATCTCTTCGAAATGGAAGTAGATGTGCAAGTCGTTTCGGGTGCATATTTACATTGGACTATGGTGAATATGTATCAGGGTGTACAAAATGTTGTTGTACGTTTCAGGACGAAAGCAAGCACGAGCGAATCATACCTGTTGATTAATAGTCATTTCGATTCGAAACCTGGCAGTCCAGGTAAGTGTATAAGAGAGCGCCTAAGAGAGTGAGAAATTGTTTGTAGGTTATAAAAACATTGACTAATTACATCAATAAACTGACAGGTTCCGGTGATGATGGTGCTATGGTTGTCATAATGCTCGAGACGTTACGCGTAATCGCCACTACGCGTACACCTTTTCAGCATCCCATCATATTTCTATTTAATGGTGCCGAAGAGAATCCTCTGCAGGCTTCACATGGCTTCATAACGCAACACAAGTGGGCCAAGAATTGCAAGTGAGTTTAAGATTGAAGGATTACGAAAGATTGCGTTATTAATTTACGAAATTTCCCAGGGCTGTTATTAATTTGGATTCAATGGGTAGCGGCAATCGTGAGGTTCTCTTTCAAACCGGACCAAATCATCCGTGGTTACTTGACGTAAGTCACTATAGAAACTATTACATTGATAAAGATTTGTAGGCGCTATAAAGCATACAAAGAAACCCCAAAAAACTGTCTGTACATAACTAGCTTTATCCTTGAACTTATGACGCAAATCTCTAAATTTCTTCCTTAAGATTCGTATATATTTGCCTAGTCTATGCTCGGCGCAGTAGATCGATAAACATTTTTATGATTTTATTTGAACTTCTTAACAAAAAATTCTGTTATCTTCGAATTATATCCAACTATCTGTCCACGCCGATAAGACTGAGGCAGAGCACTTACCGCGGAAAATCTTATCTCAACACAAATAGTTCCGCAAAAATACATCGGTTCCCGCACATACAGTTATGAGTAAGCAGCAACTGTTATATGAGTCGGCGAGTTTGCGTGGGGTGAATACAGCTTTTATCTCATATAAACACCATAATTATTGCTGAGCATTGTTTGGACAATCAAGTACACGATTCGTATTCCCAAGAGCGCCTAAGCGATTTTGTATTTTAATGGCACAGTAACTTCATAAATTAATTGAGCACTTTATGGTATTCGCAAGCGATAAAAGAAGTACGTACCGCCCACAACTTTCGTTAAAAGCCGGTATAATACTGGTTATGATTAGATAAGAGCTTTTGAAGATTTAAATACAATTTGCAAGGTCGAATTTTACAGACGTAATTAAGTGAAGGTTAAAAAAATCGAGACTGATAGCTACAACTTGTAATACTCCTGTGAACTGTTACGGTTATGCAGAGCACATTTGAATACAACCATGAGCGCCATCGAAATCCGGAAAAATCTATTCGAGTTCGATATCAGACCACGTTTTAGACAACTTGTAATGTCATGCTGGAAAAGGTGATACGCGCCGCTAATCTACTCGTATGTTAAACCGCAGTGATATCTGTTCATTCGTCAAAGACAATGCTACTGAGGCAATCAGATGACATTGACATCGTAGGCTTTCACCGACAGCGATGAAAATAGTGAAGAACTTTTCTTGTCTCGGAACCAGCATAAATACCACCAGCAATCTTAGACTGTAGATCAAGCGTTGAATAACTCTTGTCGACAGGTGCTACTTAGGGATTGGTAGGCAATTGAGAACAGTTTCTTCTCGCGACGAACAAAACTTACACTCTATAAGTCACGTATCATTCCTGTTCTACCAGACAACGCAAATGGACGATGAGAAACCGAGACGATAAAGCAAAGAGAACTGAGCTAGCCTTTAGCGATGAGGATCGAAGGAAACGGAACCAAGAAATGTAAGAGCTCTACGGCAACATGTAGTAAAACACGTACTAATCCAACAAATAAGCTGATTAGGTCTTGTCCTTAGCATCCATAAGCTCCTTCAGTTCCAAACCTGTGGGTGGACCTGTGTTTGGTCACAATGCTGATGCGACCTCGCAAAAGATAGAAGAAACTAGCGAAATTTTGTGTGCTCGCCTCAGACCGATAATTAATATGAATATTAATTAATATGATAATTAATATGTTTTTATGTCAGAATTAATGGGAACTTTGGTTTTTAAAGAACTTTGAATAATTCTAAATAATTCTAGGGGCATATTCTAATTGATTTACTTATCCACAGATTTTCCGTAAAAGTGTTAAGCGCTCATACGCATCCATATTCGCCGAGGAAATATTCGATGGCGGTATTATACCTTCGGACTCGGATTTCAGAAACTTCCGCGATCACGGTAAAGTACCAGGTAAGTGCAGCCAAGCATAATGAAAAGGATTTGTAATAAATATTGTGGATTTTTTTATTCCAATTCAAAAAGGACTCGACATAGCACACTCATATAACGGTTATGTGTATCATACGAAATTTGATAGCGTCGGCCTTGTACCACGTGGAACACTGCAGACTACAGGCGATAACATACTGGGCTTGGTGCGTACTTTCACCAATAGCTCAGTGTTAAAGAATCCATCTGTGAGTAAAGAGAAATAATAAAATCAACCAAAAAACCATGTGTATATTATTTGATTTTCCTTACCATACTCAGCGTCACGTCGAGGGTCGTGTGGTTTTCTACGACGTCTTCGGATACTTCATCGTATTCTATACCGAATCTACTGGGAAAATTCTCAATACCTGCGTCTCTGTGGGCGCTATACTGCTCATAGGCTATCTCTATGAATCTGATGGCAGCTGATTCTTTCGTTTCCATCGGCTATACTTTGCGTCTATTCTCACTCATATTCGTACTACATTTGATTGGTTGGATTTTGGCCATCGCATTGCCGCTACTTGTGGCGACGATGTTCGATAGCGCTGATCGTTCGATGACGTGGTTCACCAGCAAATGGCTTGTTTTTGGTCTATACGTCTGTCCTACGCTCATGGGCCTGAGTGCGCCCACACTGCTATATTTGAGCATAAGTCGTATTGTGAGTGAAACAATTTTTTAATTAGTTGACAACACATTTTTCTCTTTCCTTCTTACCTAAAGGATAAAGTATCACGACCGTATCGCCTGCAAATGGTCGATCATGCGCACACATTGATCTTGTCTATACTTTGTATTCTTCTAACTTATTCGAGCATACGCAGTTCGTACTTTCTAATGATTCCACTACTTTTCCATGTCATATCCTTGGTCATAAACATGATGACAACGTTGCATAAACGAGGTAACTCGGTTAATTAACAATTTCCATGTACATTTTACATATTCCACTCGTATATATCTCACACACAGCCTACTACTGGTCAATCTTCGTCATTTTATGCCAAATTACATCCTTCCTCTACTTCACCTATCTGTTTCATGCACTGACGTGCTCCATAATACCAATTATGGGTCGATTTGGTAGAGCACGTAATCCGGATTTATATATTGCTATCTTTACTGTTTTGGGTACTATGTTATCTATGGGCTATTTGGTGAGTTTCTACTAGCTTTTATTGTCCTTTATTCTATATTCTTATTAAGTTTTTCTATTTAATGTATTTCAGATTCCACTACTCAATATTTTCAATCGTCCGCAGTTGGTTTTCCTTATTCTGCCGGCTGCTACACTTGTTATTGCCTTGATTGCAATGACGCAGATCGGATTCCCCTATCGGCCAGCAACCAACGTGCAACGAGTCAATTTGCAAGTAAGTTCACATAAACACAAATAGCCACCACTACCCGCATGGATAAATAATTTATTTTATTTTTAATTCAGGAAGTGCGACGTGTGTTCTATGAATACAATGGCTCGGTTAGTCGCAACGAGTCTGGTTATCTCTTTGATTTCCAAGACAGACGGAAAGAACTTCCTTTTGCAAGTAAGTAGATATATAAAAGTTTAATTATACCCTTTTTAACATCTAGTGCATAGTGAGGCACATATGGTCCCAGTTAAGGAGTGTAATGAAATCCTCTCCAAGCAGTTCCTGCAAGGGTGCTTTCGCAGAAATCATCTTAGCATTCACCTGCTTGATGCGGAACTGCCTCCTAAGAACATCAAGCGGTCATTCCTCAGCTACGTCGACGACGTCAGACAATGTACCGACTATACTTCGCATTTCACAGTGGAGCCATCAACACCTTCACTAACTTCCTTTCGTATCCAATAGCGAATTCGGAGTCAAACCACCACCCATTGCAGACCAGGAGATCGAGCTGCCGCGAGCAATGAGAGTGACCCTTACGCAGCTTCGTTCTTGATACTGTAGCAGGTGGAACTCCTACTTATCCAGAATAGACCGCGACATATCCAATATATGTCCTGCGTGCAATGAGTCTTCGCATGACACTGACCACCCCTTTTATGTCCCACCAACCCCACTCATTAGACACTGCTCTTCCATTGGTCCTATCACCGCCGAAATAGCACGTTTCCACCTCCGGTTAGATGACGACGACGACAACACAGATAACCCTTACCATCCTAACAGGGATTGAGAAACCGTTGAAACAACAACAACAACAGGGAAAAATAAGTGACTTATAGAGTTTGGTCTTTGTTCACCGAGAGAGGATTTTACATCTCAATTGCCTACTCAGTCTAAAGTAGTAGCTGTTGGCAAGAGTTATTCTACGTGGGAGTTCGAGGCTGAGGCAGACAAGCAGTGTCGATTTAGCCATGCCGGTTTGTCTATCCGTCTGTACAGACACAAACTATCCCCTAAATTTATGAGATATCAATCTGAAATATTGCACATATTCTTTTCTCTCAAAGATGCTGTAGCATATACATATGTAGTTGCCATGACAAACTAACCGATGAAAATCAAGTTCTTGTTTGGAATCTTTTGTATTTGTGAAGGGTATTATCGGTTTCGGTGCAGCCAAAGTAACAGATTCTCGTTTTTAAGTATTTAATATTCTAAATTATTTTAATAGTACTTTCCAAATACGTAATATGTATTTCTTTATACTCTTATTCAGCATACGTTGATGTGGAAGATCTATATAACATTAGCGACGATTGTGATAAATATATGATGTGTGGCTTGCCCATATTCAACCATCGCACAACGAAATCGCGTCGACAAGCCGATTTTCTACCACGTGAAGTGCCCCTTCAACTGCCCGGAGTTCCCCAATTGACACTTCTTAGAAAAAGTATCGACACTACTTCTAAGACTCTACGTTTTGAGTTCGAACTTGAAGGACCATCGCATATGAGCATTTTTGTGCAACCACTTGAAAAGGTGACGGTGAGTAATTGGTCCTTCTTGCCTGACATGCTGCTACGCGAGCCACCTTTCCACGTATTCTTCTCATATGGCAAAATTAGTACACCACTTAAATTTTACATTGATTTGAAGGTAATGAGCTTTTTATTTTATTAAAAAATATAAACAGTAATGACATTTTTCATGTTACAGAAGGACAATAGTGAATTTGAGGAACCGTTAATGCAGTTAGGCATTTCCGGACATTATATTAGCTTTGAGCATGAACGCGATGCAGAAACAAAGAAGTTCCTTGCGACATTCCCATCTTATTCATACATTATGGAATGGCCGAGTTCCTATGAACGTTATATATTTTAAGTAAAGTGTTACATATATGCATGTGTATATGTATATATTTTTTTGGTTCACATATAGACGATATTAATAATAAGGATTAAATAAGAAAATGAATATCAAATCCTATTTAAGCATTGCCGCCCATGATTTTTTGTACTGCACGATCGAATTTTCTGGGAAAGAATCATATCATATTATTAGTAAACATAAATATTTGAAATCGTAAATTTTACGCGTTATAAGTACTTACTTAGAAGCTAGGGGCTCGCCCGGCGCATAAAATGGATTACAAACAGCATCCGTGTAAAGCATATGTAAATTTCGAAACATCTGTTGGAGCAAAGTATTGAATTAAATATTATGAGCAAAAATTTAATTAATTTTTTTCAACTTTTCTATCTGCATAAATACTCACCGCCCTCACTTCATTCTCACGCAGTGCTATATTTCCTGAATCCACAACTATGACAAACTTAATTTTGGTGTTAGTCACGAAGCCATAACTGAATACGAAAAGCAAATGAAGAATTAGATCAACAACTTTGTATATACATATTTAAATATATTTAAAAAATATCCCATACATCTTATGTGTCTCAGTCGAGTACAGCATACCCAAGTAGAGCTCCTTGGATTCTGGCGTAGCTTTACTGATGGGCTGACATTTTTCTTCAACGACATCGAGTGCAGCATGAACCCGATACTGAAGTTCCAGTTCCTTATCCATATCAGCTGTAGTTAGGTATAAAGGGGCATTCTGAAAGTAAAGATATTTACTTTAAATTATAAGTACAACCGGGCACTCAAGATATTTCAAGGCTCACATATTTGTGTTTACATTTCCAACCAACTTGTATTGTTATCGCTTTGTCTAACAATTAGGTTTTTATAAACTTAAAACTAAAGACAATATGCTTAAAAATATCTAAATTTAAAAAGGAAACGTAGAATATCACCTCCCGATGTTTCTACTTATATTTCCGGCATTTTTCAAAATAGGTTTATCGTTGTTTTGTGGTTAATGTGCATTATTTCATCTGGCAATTTTTCATTTTTCGAGTCTCGTCATTCACTTTTGTTTACTACCGCAGCAAATGAGAAAAAACTTATCTTCTATATGTCACAAAGCATAAATGTAGGTTGAGGATTTTATTATACCTTACCAAAATGCTTAGTTTTTTTTCACAAATGCACTTCTTTATATGAATAAAACTTACATCTTTCCCAATTATTGAAATGCACACAGCCATAGTAAATTTAACAAATCAAATTTTTCATTCTTTAATTAACACAACAACTCCACGGAGCTTGATGACAGTTTATAATGTCGTGCTGCCAGATAAGCACATTCACTCCAAGTATTTTAAAAATGGAGGTTTTTATTATCAATATTTTATTAGATAAGTTAAGAAAATTGAAAGAATTACAAATTTATTCTAATTACCCCATTAGAAAAGATGTATTAATTTTTATTAATTAAGATATGTCTTCTATTTGCGAAAAGTCATATGCAAAATGATACAATAATTTTCCGCAAAGCTGTTTGCAAATAGAATGTCAAAATGTATAAACATATGATAAATCAAAACACAAAGATTAATTATTCAAAACAATATAAGCGATCCTTTACGTTAACAAGCAATAAATTTTTTGCTAAATAAATAGTGGCAACTGTATAAATAACCGTTCCGAAGTAATCATTAGGAATTTAACATTTTCTTACATTTTCCACAGGAATTGCGGTATACAATTAACTGTTATGGCTTTGCCCCCTTTTGAACCACCTGATGAAGAATTCCCGTTCCACGGAAATGGTTTTTATGAACCTCCTTTTCAGCCCTGTTATGTGCTCTTCTTCAACACCACAAATCGCCATATCAAATTGTTTTGGTTCGACAACAAGGTGACTAAATATCATACCTCATTGGCGCCAGGCCATCACGTTAAAACCAATACTTTCACTCATCATCCTTGGATATTTTGTGATAGGGATAGTAACGAATTAATGTGTGTAAGTGAACACTAATCTGTGGAATTTGTTTCAAATTTTTGACAGCACCAACTTTATTTGATTGTAGGTGCATAATCTACCTAGATATTGGCCAATGCCATACAAAATGCGCAATCCAAATTTTCCCGCACGTTTGGTGCCTTGTCGCAAAGAGATCAGAATACAATACCCTTTACGAACTTTACGCGAAAGTTGCCTTTGCCGAATTGTAAATACGTTGAATCCATTGCATCCAACGGCGGCGGTCAAGATAATTGATGAACGTATGTCCGTACCACACATTTTGAAAAAAGAACTAAAACGACGTTTAAGACGGCCACTGGGGACCGAACCAATCAATGAGGAGTGGGAGGATAGCATAGTTTTAAAATATAATATACCAAGAAGTCAATAGATTTTAGTTTGATAAACAATTTGTTTATAGTTAATATATATATGTATGGATGCGTATTCTTAAGTTCCTAAAAGCATTAAAGTATTTCGCTTTTAAGATTTTATGCACTATATATATATATATGTATTTATGTATCCTTCCAATTGATTTTCTACTGGTTCAGCTCATAACTACCACTAATGTACGTATAAATTCTAAGGTCGTATTTTATAAAATAAAAACAAATGTAATCATATATACAAATTTGTCAGTTTATTGGCATGAATGCAGTTGCTTATATTCCTTGTGTGAAATTTGAATTTTTGTATACTTTTAATGTATTATATATATATTTTTTCGTTCAATATAGTAAATTAATATTATAATAGTTGCTGCTGTTATAGCAGAATTTTTGATTTCGTAATTTATTTTCATTTTATTTTATTTATATAATTTCGTATAGAATAGCTTTAAACTTATATTAAAGTAAATAACTTGTAGATAATACGCGCCACATACATTTTATGCATTAATACATATTATTCAATATATCCAAGACTAATATCTTAAATGTCGCTAGAATCCGTAAAATATATGTAAACAATTTTCAGACCGAGCTGTATGCTCGTTTTAAAGAATATTTAGACCACAGATATGAATACATAACAGATTTTGACAAAACATGTTTCTTTCTAACACGTAGGCATAGAAAATCTGAACACTGCCATTGTTCTACAATGCACTTTTTTAAGTTTTTTACTTTTAACAACGCAGAATTCGTTCATAACAATTTTAATTTACTACGGTTCATTTCGCGCAACCGCAAGCTGAAAATGAACCGCGCAAGTTCATTCCTTTGCGAGTCTCACTTTCGCAATACCATGTCAATAAATATGATGGTGTTTTAATTTAATTTAAAATAGATTTTTTTTTTAGTTGAGCGCATTTACGTTGAATGCAAACGGTTTGGCGTTTAAAAGTTGGTAATTTTGAATGGATTATTGTGAATGTAAGTTTCCTACTCATATACAGTATTTTCTTAAATGCAGAATTATTATAGGATTGAAGATAAACTAAGCAATTAGAAACAAAAAACAAATTAAATCCTTAATGCAATAACAAAAATGCATCCAAAAGTGAATTGGGTGTTAGAATAACCAGCTTATTTTTATATGCGCACATATTTAAAAGTATAAATTTATGTATATTTTTATTTTGTTTTTGAATGCACGTTTTGTAAAGATATCGTGATTTCTTTTGCGAAATAAATAAAACAGATATCAAAAATCGTCAAACAGAAGTTTAAACTGACGACACACATATATGTGGGTACATGAACATAATCTCTACAAACATAAGCACTAGCTCCCAGCTAGACTAAGATTCACTAAACATACTCATTTCTTGTTTCAATGTTCTGCAAAACTAAATTGCACTAATTTTCATTTTAGTTCGAAGCCAATATGCACTACATTTTTCACACCTTTCGTTGCAACATCGGAAATTTAGCAATATCTTTTTGGGCACAACGAAGCCAAATGGTGTGGATTAAATGGTGGCGAATGTAGGAGGACTCGTCTTTACTCAAAGCATATATGTTGTTGCATTTGTTGTTGGCGTTGGTGGTAATTTTTGTCGAGACTATTCACAGTTTACCATCATAACTAAAATTTGGCTTTGTCTTATATTGGAAAGTCAAATCGGTCGACTGTTTCCAAATGAAGTGACGCACTGTACGCAAGTCCATGTTAGGATCTACCACCTATTCGGAATTAATATGTATATAAATATATTTACTAAACTAAAAAAAAAAAATCCGATTTATACTCACAACATCGTTACACCATAACTCGATGCGATCCTCTGCAGGTACTTGTGATCCCTCGGAATTCGCATCACTTTGACTATTCTGCGAAGAATTTGAAGCGTTACCGCCACTCGGTGTTGTCTCCGCACCCAGTACTTTTTCCAAAACATGCTCGCACACTTTGCGACATTGTATAAACTCGTTGGCAACTAGACGATCCTGCAACACAAGAAAATTATAATTAGTAGGTATACGCGTGATTTACTTAAGAGAACCGAATAAAAAACAAGAATTCACCTTTTTGGTACGTTCAGGTTTAATCATTTGTGGGTGCGGCTGCAGGAAGAAGGGTATTTTTAAGAACTTCGGAATAGTCTTCTCGATCACTACATCTGTGACCCACTGTGGTACGGTTTCGTGCAATAACGTACTTTCACTCTCTCCAGCTGCATCGCGCACCAAAAGTCGACAAACCGTACGTCCGCCTACCTCACTGTTAAACAATTATGTACAGTTATAAGAAATGTAAAATGTTTCGTAAATATTTACCTAAAAATAACTGGTGTGTGCTTGGGCACTTGAAAGTAACCATTGCCATGGCTATCTGGCTCTAATTCACTTTGCGGTAAGCTGTGCGGTGGTGTCCAGCTTTCTAATAATGCTTCCAGTAGTAGTTTACCATAATTTATCTGTAAATAACAACAAACCGTTAGGCATTTTATTAATGTTATCATGACATGTTTACACACCTTAGTCTCTGATGTTGGTTCCGCACATTCTGGAAGTCCAGCCTCTATAGACACCCACGCAGCAAAGCAGTCAACTTCATCCTGGCCTAATACAATTGTTGGCATCTAATAGAAAGAGTTTAAAACTGAATTACAGTACGCTTCCTAACTTCGTTATGACTTACTCCAGTCTTTAAATCCACCGTGAACCAATTTGGAATGTAAACTTGTTTATTACGTTTCTTTAATTCTTCATCAAAATCCACTTTGCCCAAATCCTCCTTTTTCATTACACGCAGCACATCGTAAATAGCAACATTCTCCTCAGTATCCTTGGTTACTATATAACGTTTGTCGTTTAAAACGACACATTTCTTAACGGCCGCACCACCTAGTTTTTATATGAACACATTATTTATTTTATATTCACCGACTTCCTCTTTAAAGTTTTACCTTTGATGCATGTCAGTTCTGTGTTCGACGCTATCGCCCACTGTGCGTCCATTCCTCCACTAGATGTTAAAGTACATTTGTCATATAAAGGTAATTTCCAACAGCGTATATCTGAATTCCACGTAGTGGCCCAAACACCTGTTTTATCAATGTTATATCCAAGACTAAGCACTGGCGCACGCTCCTCACAAACTAATACCGAATTACTTGGGTTTCTTAACTCTGTTACTATGATATTCTTATCTCGACTGCCGGAAATCACATACTGAAAGTTTTCACTCATCAATAGCGCCCAAACACCTTCCTTGTGTACATGTAACGTCTGTATACACCGCTGTTGGCCCAAATTCCAAAGTTTGATTGTTCCATCTGAACTGCCAGAGACTACTTGACTGCCATCAGGTGAAACTACTAATGCACGTACATTTTCAGTATGACCTCGTAGCTTCATGCTCCGTGTACAGGTACGAGGATCCCAAATACGTAATATATTTTCCGTTGAACCGCTAACAATAACCGTACCCGAAGGGTTCATAGCCAGACTGTATATAGAGTCTTTAGAACCGGTGAGACTAGAGGCTATGGTGATAATAAATAATTTATGTGAATAAAATTGCATAAGTTAGTGGAATAATAGTTTGACTTACTTGTAACGGTATTGTTGCTGGCAGTCAGTGCGGTTAGGGTGTTAACGTCCCAAAGGAAAATCGCTTTGTCCAGCCCTGCACTTGCCACTTGTTCGCGATCTCTGGCATAGGCCAATGCCTGCACATAATCTCGATGTGTGCGTAGCGTTGACATGCAGAAGCCTTTATGGGCATTCCACACTTTGACGGTGGTATCACAGCTGGCGCTTATTACTATAAAGTGTATAAACGTAATTTAATCAATTGACAAAAAAATTTAACTTGCGTTGCACTATAATACCCTTCACAAATAAAATAGAATATTATTTTAATCGTTCAGCTTGTATGGCGGCTTCAAGCTGTGGTCGGATATCGGCGGTACCAACAATTGGAGAGGAAAGAACGCGTGTAAACTTTCAGAACGATAACTCAAAAACTGAGGGACTATTTAGCATATATACAAACAGAAGGACGGGCAGACGAATAGACGGAGAATTCATTAAGTTGTTCAAGGTATTAAAACAAAAAAAAAAAAAAATAACAATAAATCATTTATATACTCACAATTTCTGCCATTACAACAGAGCACTATATCATTAACCCAATCGTTGTGATGTTCCATTGATTGTATATATTTCTCTGAAGATTCTGTTCTTGTGTTCCATACTCGAATAATAGCATCACGCCCAGCCGAATATAGTTTGCCATTGTTGGGATCGAGTTGTAGCGCATTAACACCGTTTCTGTGTTGTTTTTCCTCTGCATCTCGTATTACAAACGACACCTAATTTGAGGCAATGTGAAAACATTAGTTTACACTAAGCTTGTCCTATACTTATTAAATTCCTTTACATCCACTTTCATGTGCCGGTAGTGTATTTGGCAAACCACTTCAGTGCATTGAGCAATTACTTTATAACCTACCTGCATTTTCTTACGTCCACCTTGACAACCTTTATGCGTTAACATGTCTGTTACCACTAATCCCAATCAATGGTAATGTTACTTTGGCAAAGCACTGCTGATGCAATTTTTTCGGTTCGATTGAATATATTGACGTTGGAAAAAATCGTTGTGCCCTTCTATTAATGGTAACAAGTGTATGCCGTGGGAAATATTAAGATTTTGTTCTTATTTCGTTTTGGACAAATTTCTGAATAAATTCTTTTTCGTCTACATTTATTTTCACACCAAAATAAAAAGTAATTAAAATTTGTTAAACAAATTTTCACTAATTGTCCTTTTTGCACAGTTGTTCTCTTCAGATTTCTATACTCTTTGGGATAACTTACGCCTGCCTTGACTCTCTTTCGCTAATAAATTGTCAACATTAATGACAGTTCCACGGGGCGAATGTCAATCAAAACGTACCGCACTTGAAATCTGATAAGAAACATTGATAATGTTGTCAAATGCTAGAATTTTTCTAAATATTATTACGATATGAAAAAAATTCCGTAATTATATATATGTGTAGACATATATTTATAAATATATGCCCGTTACAGCTGTATAAATATGTTTGTATTTATTTAATCTTTCATTTTTATTGGAAATAAGTAAATTTTGAAGTAACGCTACTACGTTCTGTGCAACTCTGTAGAACTTTGTTGACAAATAAACCCTAATGTGGTTTTGAGTATTTTCTTTTCAATTCAATTCTATATCTTTGGGCGATTGGTTGTTTGGAAATTGCGTCGGGCGATGTTGTGCATAAAAATAAAAAAACAAAATTGATGATAATAAATTAAATTTCTAGTTCTAATGACGTGCAGTTGTGATAGCTATCCAAATAAAACAAGTGTATATTTATGAACGTAACGCGAAACCAGATAGAAGTGAACAAAGGCACGAAAGCGTTGTGACGACTGAAAGTTTTTTTAAGTGAAGTTTTTATGTGAGGAAATTTAAATAAATTAAACAAGGAAAGACTGACAATTGTATTCAACTTCCATAGTGTTGTTTGGTGTAATAATAGCAACATAGATATTGGCGGCATAACTCCACAACTACTGCTTCATTGTTACAACTTTTCAGGATAGCATTTTAGGATTTCTTCAAGGTAGGTAAATACAAGTTTATATCTAATGAATTTGAAGTGGATATTTGCAGCAACTACTTCATTTGTCAATCAATAATATACGAACTCATTTATATATATTTTTTGCCTAAGAGCACATACATACATACATACACATGCACAACGCAAACATTTTAGTGATAGCCCACATTAAACGCCTTCTATCCTTGAGCGTCGTTGAACGGACAAAACGCACCCTTCAATCAAGAAATTTTACCATCATAGACCAGCGCATAAAGAGTCCTAAAACATGATTGTGAATGAAATGGCAGTGGGGTGTTGTTAAGCATGTAAAGTCACGAACGGTGAAATGAAACTTCCGCCACTATATGCCTATATTTGCGTTTATTCAATGCATGAAACGAAAAATTTTATTATTTATACAAATGCGTTGCATATCCATTCCACATATGATTTGTTTATACTTATAATAGTTAAAAATGTGTTCTTTCTGTGGTTCCAGTCCTTATAGTATTGATAAACATACATATACACATATATTTGCCCATATCCATACATACATATGTATGTACATATGTGTGTATATAGTATCACATTTGTTAATTAAATTTTTATTCTGAAAGTTAATTATATTTGATTTTATTTCTCAGTATGCAAAGCATATTTATTTTCTATATTGGTAGGCAATAATTTAGTATATAGGCTCGTACAATTTAACTATATTATGAAATGATCGTTATTTCGTTTTTCCAATTTGTACACTGAACAGAGAATATTAAGTTTGCCAAGCTGTTTCTTGTTTAAATACATAAATATGAATACAGATATAAAACTTTAACACGCACAAGTTAATTTAAAGACGCGCAATCAAATCCTATCATATGTAAATAGAAAAAAATTCTGTCATTAGCATTCTCGAGGAGTTAACAAAATGCTTCCATAAAAAGCAACTGCCTTCTAAACATAATGATTTCTTGCCAATATACTTTTGTTTAAACCCGAAGCAAATCAAACGCTAACGCAACTATCATTTTCTATTTATTGCCTATGAAGCCCATTATTTGCAAGCTGAGTAACTGAAAAGTCACCTTTTCTGAAAAAAGTTTTTAACGTTTGGAAAGTTTATATGCTTCCACTTGGGCAGCACACATGCTGTACGTTTAACCTGCAACACGTTATTATTCCATAAATACAACCATATTTTAACCGGTAGTAATTTCCGGCTTTAATGAGGATTCTCTTACCGCTACTTTGTAATATAATTTTTCATTGCTTTTGCGATCATTACATTTAGCTTCGAGTGTCTTATTTAGTTGGCTTAAACAAATACGCCTTCTCTTCCTTCTGAAGAGCAGCTCAATACATATTTAGGTTAAAACATACATTAGTATGCACATTCATTTCAATACATTGCCACAGCCATAATAGTCGTTGAGTCCAAACACTTGCTTCTATTGTGCTGTCACATGCCCTCAGTAAGCCCAATGTGCCACCGCCGCTCAACGGAAACAAACCCAGTATGTCCAACGTAGTTGCGGCATTTGGCGCGCGTATACGCTTATTTGCTATATACATACATACACATATATACGTTTATATATTATATACAAACTTTTCTATTTCATTTGAAGTTACAATTCATCTGCCTAAATGAATTCAAGCAAATCGATTGTTTGGGCTTGTCAACAAATGTTTTAAGTTCTTTCTTGTTAGTGTTCGAAAATTGTATGCACACATTCAAATAATACATATAATTAATTTTTATGCCGTAAGCTAGTCTGTTAGTTTAATTTATTTGCGGACTTTGTTATTCCCAACTTCTTATGTCAGCTGTTTTGTTGGACTGTATAGTATTGAGGTTTGTCCGTATACAATAAGTTAGTTATGTAGAGGATATAAAATTATTCAACTATATATTTCGAAAAATGAAAATATTACACTTTTTTGATGTAAAATCGTTGCATTTAATCTGTAATGCTAAACTATACATTTTTTATGAACTGCGATTTTTTTAATTATATAGTTTTGCTAACACCAAACATATGTTGTAGATATCATTAGGTAATTACTTCCTAATTTATTTCCCTTACAACTTAATTTCGCGTAAAGATTTTCGAATAATGTCTGTACTCTGTTTAAAAATTCCAAACGCCGTAACTTCAACTTGTATTTAATTTGCACGGAACATGTAAACATGCGAGTATGAACAAGTGTTCAAAGTCACGTTAAAATGTGCAGTTAAAAATATTTACTGCGCTATTTCAGCCTATCGACGAGGTGGGTGGCATCTGGCTGAGAAACAGGCTCTATATATGCTATGCAATCATTTGTATGTACTTGCATAAATATGTAGACGGGTTCATATTCACTTCCATACATGTAGCTGCATAAATTTACAGGAAGTGCAATTATTTATTCAACTAAAATATGCATTTTGCAACCTGAACAACTAAAAATAAATCAATTTAACAGCATGACTAAATTATTCATGTAGGAATGCAGAGGTTATGAATGAAAAAGTAGTCACCTTAATATACATACATATGTTTGTGAATTCATGCATTTTGTAGAGATTCACTCAGGTATTCGTGCCATGTCTCTCAAAATAATTTAAATCTTATTTATTAACATGTTTCAGAAATAACTATTATTTTGTATTTAAAAGTCTGGCAGTCATACGACAAAGCGGCACAGGGCGCTTCAATTTTTTTTTAATTAGCGATTTATTCCCGCTCGAATCTCAACAAGTGGCCATGCAAATTGATTGTAGACTAGGTATGCACATGTATGCATAAACTATAAAAATGTGTGTATTTATGTCAAAAGCAATTTATTTGCAAGTTTCGTATAACCGCAACGTATTCTATAACTCAGAAAATTGATCCATATTATTGCCTAATGAATG
>JBAWJQ010002170.1:0-83903 GCA_037783105.1 Bactrocera zonata
TTGTTGTTGTTGCTTTGTTAGGTTGCGATTACATATGCCAAACATTAGTAGCCGAGGTATAGCGTTGTATATTTGTAGACACCGCAGTCTTGTCACAATCGTTGTCAAACAAGGCGGCCGACCACCCTCTTGCCACCGCGCCTTTGTCGGGTTAACTAAATGGGAGGGTGAAAGCAGTAAACAAGTGGCTGACTTCGGTTACCTTACGTTTTCTTGTTGTTCGGGCGGTTTGTGTACTTCTGTGGCGAAATCACATCCGCTACGCGTTCCGGTATTTAGACGCGTCGTTGAATTTGTGTGTGGAAATGTGCGCGCTTGTTGTTGTTATCCTGCCGCATGTGCGTGGTGCCACTTTGCGACTTTTAACAATCTTTTTCCCTTTGTTAAACATCGCCTTTTCGACGGCAACCTCAACTGCAAGTTTGTCACTATTTGGCAAGCATTTATCCCTTGCCTGCGCGGCTCGCAAGCTTCTGAGTGTGAGTTGTTGCCCACCACAATTCGACTTCAAGGGTAATAATGAAATAAATGCTGCGCTAAATGATTTCGTATTTTACATTTTCCGCCCTTTTTCGACTTATTTTTATTGCGTGCGTGCTTTCCCTTTGTTTTGTTGTAGATTTTGACTGCCGGCGCTGTTGCAAGTGTCGCTGCTTTGTTGGCAGTTTGGGCTTATCTCATCATATTGCATGAGATTCAATTAGTTTGATGCACTTTTTCGCTGGCTTGGCAGGAGTATTAGGGTGATCCCAAGGTTTTTTTAGTATTTAATATATTTTTTCCAAGTTATGAGCGGTGATTCGAGTTAAGCGCGTATTGAGGCGGGATACATAAAGAGCGTAAAATAAATTTTTTTGGAAGTTTATTGTATAATTATCCCACCCTAATGTAGAAGCAAACTTCCCCCGTTGTTTCATTTGGCGTTTCTATGATTTTTGGTTTTACTTAATTATGTCTCTCATTGGAGGGCGGTTAGATTTGACTTTATCTGCACTTATTATCATTGCTTTTGCTTTTGCGGGTGGAAAGTTATTATTTTTAAAAACATTTTTGACACTTTAAATCGCTGGGGAATTTATATTTATTGCGCTTTTTGTTGTAATTGTAATCAAGTAATGTATTTGATTAAAAAAAAATGTACTCAAAATAATAAATATTAAAAATCATGGGCTCAAATGCTTTCAAAAGATTCAAAAGACTTTTTCTTAAAGAACTTTTCCTATAGCTGCCTCACTTCTTCATATCAAAGGTGTTTCTTTAGACATATGGCTTTCGAGAAGAAATACAACGCATTTGATTCAATTATATAATTTAGACAAAGATATGCCATTCTATTTTTTCTTTATTGGCGTAGAAGCCGCTTATGCGGTTTTAACCGAGCTAACAACAGCGCGCCAGTCGTTTCTTCTTTTCGCTATTGGACGCCAATACGAGATTCCAAATGTAGCCAGGTCCTTCTCCACTTAGTCCTTCCAACGGAGTGGAGGTCTTCACCTTTCTCTGCTTCCCCCGGTACTACAGTACTACGTCGAATACTCTCAGAGCTGTAGTGTTTTCATCCATTCGGACGACATGCACTAGCCAGTGCCACTGTGAATGTCGCCGTATATCTCACCGTTCCAACGACTGTAGTACTCGCCAATGCCAACGCGCAAAGGACTATAAATCTTCCGCAAAACCTTTCCCTCGAACACTCCTAAGCCGCCTCGTCAGATGATGCCGTTGTCCATATTTCCGGACCATATAGCAGGAACTTGTAGAGTTTGGTCTTTGTTCGGCGGGAGAAGAATTTACTTTTCAATAATCTCCTCAGTCCGCAGTAGCAGCTGTCGGCAAGAGTTATCCTGCGTTGGATTTCGAGGCTGGCATTGTTGTTGGTGTCAATGCTGGTTCCAAGATAGACGATATTATCTACAACTTCGAAGTTATGACTGTCAGCTGTGACGTGGAAGCCAAGTCACGAATGTGATGACTGCTTGTTTGATGGCTGGAAATGTTTCGTCTTGTCCTCGTTCACTGCCAAACCCATTTGCTTTGCTACTTTGTCCAACCTGAGGAAAGCAGAACTAACGGCCCAGAACTAACGGCCCGTTTGTTATGGCCATATCGGTGTATTGAAGATTGTACCTTTTCTATTTAGCTTTGCAGCTCGTATTATTTTCTCCAGAAATAGATGGAAGAAATCACACGATAGGGAATCTACTTTTCTGAAACCTCTTTTGGTATCGAACGGCTCGGAAAAGTCCTTCCCAATCCTGACGGAATTTTTCATGTTGCTCAACGTCAAGTCACATAGGGGTATTACCTTTGCGGGGATACTAAGTTCAGACATCGCGGCATAGAGGCAGTTCTTTCTCGTGTCGACGAAGAGGTGTTGTGGGTCGAACCTTCTTTCACAGGGCTTTTCCAACATTTGGTGCGAAGTGGAAATGTGGTCGATAGAAGATTTTCCAGGTCTAAAACTACACTGATAATGTCTAATCAGTTTGGTGACGGTGGGCTTTAGTCCTTCGCACGCTATGTTCATTCTAGTTACGGTTAAACTGTCAATGGGGCATTGAGAAACTCATAGAAACATTAACAGCAATCTCTGTTAGCGCTGTTGGGTAGTTAACCTGTTATTTAACCGATTATTTAACCGATAGGTGACTTGCAGAGTTCAATTTCTGGCAAATGGGACCCAGTTTTTTTTTTCAATCTAGTGCCTAACTTAATCTTTGATTATTTTTCTTCTAGTTTCAAGTTTGTTGCTATAATTTTTACAAATTTAATTAATTCTTTTCTTAAGAGTTCAGTTCAAACAACACCTGTGCTGCATTGATCACATGATGGCAACGTGCCACACGCACCAAATGAGAGTAAATGAAGAAAACGAAGAAAAAAAACAAAAACAATTGCGCCAAATAAAGTGAAACCAATTGAAAGAACTCGTAAATTTCGAAGCAATTCTCAGTCATAAATCAAGCGACAACAAAAAACTAAGTAAATGAGCGCGAAAAAAACTAAAAAAAAATTAAAAAAAAATCTGAAAAAAATGCGAAAAGAAAATTATTTCCAGCAACGAACGAAGCGACGCGCAACTAAGGCGAACTCGCAAATGAAACAACGCGTCAAATGTCAGCAACATGTGGCAGCAACGTTGAGTAATTTTCAAGTAAATGCGCCAAGCCAAAAAAAAAAAAAAATACTTGCAACACTTCAAAGAAAGAAACAAGAAAAGAAGTGAGTATGTAAGGAGGCGTTGGGCGCATTGAGGGCAACTAAACTGCTAAGACTTGCTGCGCTGCATCAAAAACATCACAAGAAAGTTGCCGGCTGAGCTTGACTGCTGCTATTGCTGCTGCGCGCCTTGACAGCGTCCGTTTGCGCTCGAAAAGTGTAAAAATTAATACAAAAATTACAAAAACAAAGGCTGGCAATTTGTTGTGCGGAAAAAATTTTATTGAGGTGACATTTTCGCGACAGCGACAGCAGCAGCCGTGGTCAAACTTCCAGGTGCATGTGTATACGCGACGTGGGCCACACGGCGCTCGTAACAAGCAAAGGTTGCTGGGAAAGCCAGCGCCGGTGACTGCAGCAAATTAGCGGCGAAAAACGGCGCAAGGTTTAATTGAAAAAAATATACAATGCAGCATTTTCCGGCGCTGCCCCGCGCACTGTTATATATATCATATTTAGTCCGCTTCCCAAACGCGAGCGTGTGGGTGTGTCCCATTTTTAATAAAGCACAAGTTGGCGAGATGGAAATTTTTTAATTACTCAACCATGGGGAAAGCGAGTCTAATTGCATACTATTGTTGTATGTATGTGTGTGTGTGATTACTAAAGGAGAGGAGGGGGTCGTGATGGGTATAGGCGCCACATGCGTACAAAATTTTAACATTTTTACTATCAAATTTCGCTGCATTTGCGCCGCACTTAATTTACTCACGCCGCGTCCAGCGATGTTATCTCTTTTAACCCCAAACTGACGGCCGCATAATTTTTGTCACATTCGGCGTTTAATTTGTTCCTGTAACCAGCGGCGCACGTGTGCAAGCTACAGTTATTTCACGCATAATTTTAGGTTGATATTTCTGGTTTATCACTTGAAATTTGTTATCCTTTTCGGTACAAATTTTTTTATTTTGCTTTGCCCCATCACGTGGTTTGGGCACGAAAAGGGTTCAAATTTGTGCCGCTTTTATTAGCCACACTAAAATTATGTCTCTGAGTGTGTGTGTGTGTGTGTGTGCTGAACCATAAAATCGCGATAAAAGAGCTTTCCCTTGTGGTCAGCAGATAATCTACACATTGCCGTTATAAAATTAATGTACTACCTCTGCGGTGAGGGTTTACAATGCAGATTTTTTAATTAATAAATTTAAGCAACACTAAAATACAATTTATTAAGCGGCTAATTTTGACTCATCTATTACATTAATGTTAAGTGGGAAGGAAGCAAAGGAAACATAACCTAAAAAATAAACGAAACCTAACCTAAAAACAAACTTCAGCTGCAGAAGAGATCAAAAATGTGATATTATCAAATAATGAAAACGTTTCCTGACCGTTTCTGTATTGCCATGAAGGAGGAGAATAGAATAATTCTGCCGCTAAAACAACCACAGAAGAACAGAACAGAAATAAATTGAGCCATACACCGCGATCTAAGATCTAAAACCGCAAAAACCGGATCTAAGTTACCTGGAACCGATCCAGATTTTTATCCGGCCAAGGACTATCAACTCGGTAATATTCCTCGAAATGAGTTTAGGAAGATTTCGGCCGCTACAGCAACAACAACAATAACACATATCGTCTATTGTGCTCTCCCCTCAGTCACAACAAATCACTTTAACCCAGCACACTGATATATTTCAGTAACCTTCAGGGTGATATTGATGCGATACCCATAACCAAGGGCATTTGCGCTGCATCAACTGTGTGCCGTCCGGTCTAGCATCCGGTGGTCGGAAATTTCTGGCTCCACGTCGCTGAACTGCCCTAAATGGGTAAGACACAAGAGGTTAGACACATGTGATTCGTATCTCGGGATATTCGTATCTGTGCATGCCTGTGAGTTATTGTCAATATATTTCTTTTTTTCTTTAACTATCTTTCTTATGCGGAGCAGCTACTTTATGGTATGGGAACCAACCGCAACGCAGAGTTCCGGTCCAACAATCGTGGGGTCAGCTGCAGAGCAAGCAACCTTGTCAGCCAGTTCATTCTCGGCTGTATACCTGACCTGGCATCCAGATGAGGTGCTAACGCGTTCTTTTAGCCGGCAGTTTACACTGCACCCGTCGACAGAGAAGGCCAAACAATGTGCTACCCGAAGTCTGCGCAAAATGCCAAGAGACAGCGCGCCACTAACTTTTACCGATGAAGGGTGTTCTGAGTGTCATTAACAAAGCCTTCCTTCCTTTGGTACGAACCCGTCGAAACTGCTCGCAAACTAAATAATTAATACACCGTTTTAATGCATGGAGCCACTGAGAGGGCTTGTTGGATAACAATGGGCCTAATAAAGGGCGTAGAGCGGCCGCCTGCGGCCTGCCGATTCCGCGTTCCTCCAAGCAAGAGGTTTTGTTGATGTTTCTAGAGTATTCTAGTCTGTCTCAGCTTGTTTTCAGGGAACTATGAGTTTCAGTGAAGCCCTTCTCCACTTGACACCCATAACTGGTAAGACATAGGTAGGTATCACTCTTCAATAGATGATTAATTGGTCAGTTCGTCGATAAAGGAGTCTAAATTTTTCAATTGACTGTTAGCGCACCTTGGGGTTAGTACAAAGGAAGGAATATGTATTTAATACATATAATCAAGACCTCTCAACAACAACAAAAGCAACAGACGAGAATTACCAAATGAAATGCCCAAGGCCAAATGGAAATACAAGGCAGCGCCACCTATCGGTGACTAGCTCCATTGAGCTAAGGTCGTTGCGTTAAGTAGCTCAAGCTCTACAATGTTTATAAACATTGTCACTAGATGTCGCTGAAATGCATTTCCGCACAAGATTTATCGATTACAAAACAATCAAAACAATTATACAACGGTATGCATTTGTCAGCCTGTCTGTTTACGTCCGATCCATTACCTCATAGATACGAGATATCAAGCTGAAATTGTGCACACGTTCTTTTTTCTCCAAGAAGCTGCCCATTCACCGGACCCGCTGATATCCACGCACTATAGCATATAGCTGCCATACAAACTGAACGATCCTAATCATGTTTTTGTATGAAAAACTTTTCTATTTGACGAGGTATCTGAACGAAATTTGACAAGAATTATTTTTTAAGGCAACGGTACAATCTCCGAAGAAATTGTTCAGATCGGATCACTATAGTATATAGCTGCCATACAAATTGAACAAACATAATCAAGTTCTTATATGGAAAACTTTTTTAATTGCCCAGATATCTTCACGAAATTTAGCATGGATGTTTGTCTAAGATAACGGTACTATATCCGAAGAAATTGTTCAGATCGAACCAGTATAGCATATAGCTGCCATACAAACTGAACGATCGAATCAAGTTCTTGTTAGAAACACTTCGTTTTTGTGAAGGATATTACAGCATCGGCGTAACCGAAGTAAACATTTTGCTTATTTTTTATATTAAATGTAAATGCAAATAAAATTTTTTTTTGAGTTTTTTGTGTTTATAATTACAATAATAGTTACGATTTGACGATTATGGCGAAATATAAATCTTCCTAACAGAAGTAACTCTCATAAGCATTTACTGTAATTGTAAACGCCACATATGAGTATTAATACTTATCATACTATTAAGTTATAAATGGTTTTCATAGTACCTAATAATTACTAACTTATACCCTGAAGAATTACTAGCACGTCTAAGTACTTTACTACTACAAAATGCATTTTTAATTCAATACCTTGTCGAGAAATGTCCACTATAAATTAGTTTCACATTTAGACATCCGTTTTGTCCTTTTGCCGCCAACTATATTGTTGCAACGTAGAGCGCACCTCTTTCAGCTCATCGAGTAAGGCCTCAACGTTGGCACGCTCAATATTTAGCACATGTGTGGTGTCCTCTGGCAGCCCATCAATTAGCTCCTGTGCGATTTTTAATTCGAATTTAACGCAACCAACTGTGTTATCGGGCTGTTCTGGCGAAGGTGGTATAAAACGCACTGACGAGAGCTCATTAACTGTAGATGCAATAGGGAGAACATAAATATTGAACATGAAATTATAATAAATATATTTTCTTTATAAGTTTATAACACACACTTCGAAATGCCTTGTCCTGCAAGCGTTGACGTATTTGCGATACATTGGCCGCCAAGACGCGGCACATTGACGCAGCATGCTCCTTGGGTAAACCCAATTGTTGAATCTCTTCGCTGAATACCGCCTCACTAACGGCATGACGCGAAGCATTGATGAGCAAGAAATGTATGCAAGCCACAGCAGATTTGCCATCATTTGACAAATCAGCTGTTATCGCTTTAATGGCGTTCTCCTGGGCATGCAGAATATGGAAAAAATAAAAATGAGAAGCTTTCGGGATATTACAGCAGAGTTTACACCTACCTCGAACTGTGCGCCGACAATTCTCTTGGCAACTAAACCAGCTAATGTCTCTAAATTCTGGGCGCTCAGCACGGATAGTGTGGATATAATCTCCGCCAACACCCAGTCGGGACAGTCGCCATCACCACAGAAGCGGAATTTCTGCAAAAAGCAATTGTAAGCGATTAAATGACTTAACTGCGATTCCATACGGCTCAATTAAATAACGGCGAAGCGAGTCAATGAGTTGAAAGAATTAACTCGACAACATTTTAGTTCACGCACCATTTTCAACAATATTTGAACGTCAACTCGCACGTGGGATTAAATATGACAGTGAAGAAATTTTGCTATTTTAAGGGGTCTCCTGTTTGACTCTCAGTCTCATGCTTCACATAGTGGTGCGCTAATTAAATATATGTATATATTAAACACGCTTCATGTGCGTTCCAAAGGCAAGTAAATATATTTGTATGTATGTGTGTATATATGTGTCCATATTTATTTTCACTTTTATTTATTTGAGTTACCATCTTTGCCGCGAAAGTGTTGTTTGTTAGCTAACTCGTAGAGAAGCAATTAATAAAATTTCCCTATACTTGACTGTCAGTATAAACGTAGAATTTATGACACTTGTTGCTTGTGATAATTTGTCGCAGCGAAGTGCATAGACATTAGACAACCCACCTACCACCCTCAAGTACAAGCCGCCTTTGCAGCTGATAGCTTATTATACGTGTACATGCTTGTTGTGTCGGCACCCCTTTCACTTGCTCACTTGCTGAAGCGTGCGTTAACGCCAAAAAGCACACTACAATTATTTGTATATCATTTTGAAATGCATAAAGTGTAACGGTTTAGAAAAAGCACTCCCTCATACCACTTTTCCACTTCTTTATAATGTGCTAATCGTTGGCATTTACCGTTTTGTTAGCTGTAATTATTTAACTGCATGCCTTTCTTGTGAACGTAAATATGTCTTTTTAAATGCAAATAACGTGTACACATACGTACATATATATACATATTTGCCTTTAGTTTGCCAGCGAGTTGGTAGTATCCTTAGATGCCGCACATAATTTTTGCTATAAATATGCCTGTAGGTTTTGAATTCTTCACAGTTTGTGCTCGGTAAAACACGGAATAACTTCATTTATTATTTCACTGGAATTAATATTGCACCGAAATTAATAATACCGATCGGATACGCCGCTTATTGTGTACGGAAGTTGCAACAAATCTATTGAAATTCGTTCAATAGCGTTAAAGGTACTTTAACTATTCGAAAGTTATATGTTTCGTAATAATAACGTGCTTTGAATATGGTGCAATGGTTGCACAACGCACACCTGCCACTGCATACTAATTTTCAAAATAATTTTTGTTGCAGGATTTTCGGTTGCCTACTTCCTTCAACTTCCTTCAACATGTACATCATACACACAATATTTTCTATCTCTATGTTGATTTGCTTTTGCCAAAATGTATTTGTATTGGCACAGCCCATCGGTGATGAGCTAAGCACATGCGAAGATCAGCTTACAAAATATCGTCGCTTTTTACTACAAGCCATTTTAAGCTTTGAAGATGTGTGTGATGCTTACGACTCACATCCACTTAATCCGCTTGAAGTTTTATATAGACAGGACCAACAAGACTCCGCTAACGCACCGCTTTTCCGTGCACTACAAACGGGCGAGCAACGTAATGAAATTTGGGCTTTTTTCAAACTATTGATGGCACAATTTAACGATATGGATTTTGCCAACATCATTAAGGAGGCAGTTATTGACCGTTGTCGCATGAAATCCCAACTGCAGCATGACGAAAAACGCAATTCCGTTGTATTGGGTAAGAAGCAGCGGTTCCATTCGTGGGGCGGTAAACGTGCACACCTTTCGGCTGACGACAGAAACATGGACATGTTGTAAGCAGGAGGAGCTGGTTTGAAGACATAACACATTCAATAACATCTTCAGAATACTTTACGGGCTGGATACCTTTGTTTATTGTATATAACTATCAAATATTTTAACACAAACACAAAAGCATGTAACTTTGAAACTATTGCATGTTGGCTGCAACTACATTAAAGTACAAAAAAGTAAAACATTTGTTATTTATTTAATATAAAAGAAAAACTTACCATTTTAGTAAAATATTTGGACGCTAATTTTTTGGCGGTGCTGAAAGATTTCTGACAACAAAGAAACAGAAAATTAAATGAGCAATAGAAAACAGCTGTTCTTGTGTTGCCAACGCAAGTGCGATTTGGCGCAGAGAACGTAAATTATATACGGTCTCTGGCGTAAGGTCAGCCGCGTTGCCAACTAATATGTAATAGCTGTCATAAAATTTTCCGCCGGAAAGACGCTTAACATACGCGAAGTTTTATTTCCTCGAAAATTTAGTGAATTTACGAATATTTCTATATTATTTAAGGCTTAATGTGTAGTTTTTATAGTAAATATCAAAAATGTAGCAAAAAGTGTGGTGTGGTTAAGTTTTTTACGCAATAAAAGTTGCTTGAAGGAAAGTCGTAGTGGCAGTGGTAGCTTGCGCGGGATTTTTAACTTTTGTGTGTAAAAAATGTTAAAATTTCATAAAAATACAACAAGAACGGAAGTTTGCATTATTTATAAGCTCAGATTAACACAAACAACATTTGCGGACCGGTTTTATAGCATATGAACGAAATGAAGCCACTGAAAGCAGCAGCGGCGAACTCTGGGTGAGTGCGTATGTTTGTACGAGTATGAATTTGAACTATTAAGGACATTGTATATTTCCAGTAAGCCAAATTATGTAAGTTTTAGATGCAGTTGCATGAAAAATTCATATTAATTATCGCCCACATGACTTATACTGTTTTATTTGAAGGTAATACGCGAAGGAGTCTATTAAAACATAACCTAACTTTCAAATTAATAGGAGTTACTTGTGCACTACACACTAAGCCAATACAAAAAAGTCAATAGAGATAACTGCGCGCTTGTGTGTCTTTTCTTTGCATTTTCCTCCTGTCAGTCACGCATGCTCCGCTGCCAAAATGTTGTTTGGCCTAAAACCACAGCGAGATAAACGCGTTATTTGTGAGATATGCAGACCAACAACGGCGTGGGCGTGAATAACCGTCCTGTGTTTGTTACTTGGCATGTGCATACCTGCGTCAAAGCATTGCAACTTTTCCAGCTTGCGCACTTTTTAGGCTGAAAGTGCCTTAATAAAGTACAACGCCGCCGCATGCTTAACAAATGTTACTCTTGCTGGCATTTGACTAGTTGACTGCCGTAGTTGCGCTCCCTGGGCTGATTTATTGTCATTTCCCACTAACAACAAACAGCTGCAGCGCTGGCAACATTTGGGGCGCTGTACACGACCACGCATAAAAATGTAGGAAATGTTTGCATATTTTTCATAAGCATTGCTGCGTACCGCGAATTCTTGCAGCGTAGCAGTAATTGGAACTATGTATGCGCGTAATGTTCCTTAGTGGTGGGTGTCGCTCTGTTGATAGGAATTGCTGCCAATGTGCATACATACATATGTACGCGCGTGCCTACTCTATTGCTTAGTGCGGTTTATTTATTATTTTTGTAGCCTTTTCTTCGGCTGTAGATGCCTTCGGGTTAGCGTTTATCAATCGATTACATTTCATTTGTCTGCAACTCGGTTCAATGTTTTTTCTGCACTGCTTCGTTGCTGATAAGGTTTCCACAATGGCACGCCAAGTCGCTGGCTGTGTGGTCGCCGTGATACGTTTGCGTATTTACACTAAAGAAAAGATAATTTTATACATTTATTGTGCCTTTAACAATTAATTTTTACACTATCTCATTTCCGTCGGTAAACTTTTAATTATATAAGTCCTTCAAATTCGAAATTAATTATGTTTTCAAAAACTATTTTTTTTTTTGTTATTAAAAATAAATTTATAAAAACAAATAATAATATTTGGAAACCTTTGCCTTCATGTACAGCGTCTGAGTGGCGAGTACCTATGTACTTATATGTATATGTATATGTACATATGTACCTACGCCCTACTTTACTAATCTCTGTGCCGTGAAATAAAAATACTTAAGTGCTATAAATGTGGATCGCTGCTGTTTGCCGCCGCAATGCTGGGTCAGAGATCACACAAAAAATTGCCAATTTATTTCATTATTATTGTCAGCTGTCTTTAATTATTTTTATTTGCGTTCTTATTTTTTGTATTTCTTTTTTTTTTTTTTTTTGTTTATTTATTTATTTATTATTATTATTATTTTTTGTCGTGATTGATGGGTATTTTTGCTTTAGTGTTGTTGCTGCCGTGTGTGCTGTTACGGTATCTCAGTCAATGGACAAAAACAAAAACTGAAAATGCAAATGGCGGGTAGTGCGGTGCAAAAATGTTGAGTATACAAATAAATCTGACTGCAAGGTGCGCTCAAATTAAATTCTTTTTGCTGCTTCTCTGAACAGATCTATTTGATGCTGATGGCCTTAGCCACTGTTTTGTGAAAAAAAAAAACATTTTCTATATATTTATGTATAATATATACATACATTTTAAGCAAGATATTATTCTTATCTATTTCACAACGCTGTGAATGAAATCAAAATCAATTGAAATGTCGTAGCAAATTTGCGTATTAAAAAATTAATTTATTATTTATGTTCTCGTTGATGGAAATCTGTAAAACGTTCTTATTCATGGCACTTGCATCGCCTGTTTCTTAATGTTTGTTGTTGTGGGTTTTTTCCTGGCACTTTCTAGCTGAACGGAAGCGCCAAGTAGATGTCACTGTAATGAGATTGAACATGCGATACTTTTTTAACAAGTTCGATGTGCATATAATATTTATAGTCAAATCGATCGTTTGCTATAAGAAAATCGTAACTCAAGATGGAAAGAAAAGAAAACTGCATTTATTTTGAGGGGAGTAAGAGTAGCATTTTTCTAAATGTTTTTAAAAATTTATCATATTTTTCAAAAGTGCCTCTTTTCGAGGTGGAGAGCATATACTTACATATATAGCTGCCATACAAACTGAATGAGGGCAGCAAGTGCTTGTATGGAAAACGTTTTTATTTGACGAGATATCTTCACGAAATTCAGTTCAAGTTATTGCTTAATTGAAACCTTTAATCTCCGAAGAAATTGTGCCAATCGGATCAATATAGCATATAGCTGTCATACAAATTTATCAATCAAAATCAAGTGCTTGTATAGAAAACTTTTTTATTTTACGAGATATCTTCACGAAATTTGACAAGAATTATTTTCTATGGTAAAAGTATATTCTGCAGAAAATTTGTTCAAATCAGATCACTTTAGCATATAGCTGCCGTACAAACTGACTGATCTTGTATGAAAAACTTTTTTATTTGATGAGGTATCTTCACGAACTTTTACACAGGTTATTATCCAAAACAGCAGTGTAATCTCTGAAGAAATTGCTCAGATCGGACTAATATACATAGCTTATAGCTGCCATACAAATTTATCGAAAAAAATCAAGTGCTTGTATGAAAAACTTTTTTATTTGATAAAATATCTTCGTGAAATTTGGCACGAAATATTTCTCAAAGCAAAGCAATAATCTCCGAACAAATGGTTCAGATCGAATCACTATAAGATATAGCTGTCATACAAACCGATCGATGAAAATCAATTTCTTGTATGAAAAACTGTTTTTTTTTTTCTCTATGAAGGGTATTATGGAAGTTTAAGTTTTTACTTTGTGTCTTAATTTCTAAATTAATTTTTTTTATTCCTTTTTCTTATTTTTTCTTTATGTTGCATTTTTAAGTTACGTCGTTTTTTCCATAATCGCACAATTTACACACATTTAAAGGAGTCTGCGGTAATCAGCTGTTTAATGAGCCACTGATGTCAATGACGTCAGCAGATAAGAGAAGCGTAGGCGAATAAGGACGCTGTCAGAGTCTAAAAATAGCATTACCTACGCAGTGGTGAAGATTAACGGCTTAAAAGAACTGATTTACAAAGGTTGAAAGCAGCAGAAGAAAAAGAGGAACAGAAGAATGAAATCAGTCATTTTAGTTTTAATCTCAGCAACAGAAATTAATTAAACAATTATCACTGTAATTGTTACTTTATGAAATCTGCAACTTCTGCACCGTTATCATCGCCAATTATTGAAAAATTAATTCATGAAAAATGTAATTATTGAAAAATTAATTCATAAAAAATTGAATTATTATTATGAAGAATTATTGAGCTTTAATTTTATTTCATTGTTATATTTTATGGCTTTTCTAAATTGTTCTGCTATACATTTTTTTTTTATAAATTGCCAATTTTCTGTATAAACTAAAAAGAGCATAACTCATTTTGGTAGGTTTTCATACATTTTTTTATAAAAATTCCCACATTTTGAACAAGATTAATATATTTTTGGTTTTTATAGAAAATATTTATATTTTATAGCAAGTAGTTGATAATATTTACTTATAATATACATATATATAAAGTTATATATTTCTAAAAGATATTCAAAAAATTAGTAATTAAAAAATTGAAAAAAAAATAATTATAATAATGACAAAAGCACATGCAGTTTTTGTAGAAAGTTTTGAAGAAATTTTTTTGATATTTATGGCGATAATTATGTTGACCACACTTTCATAATTCACACATAAATAAAAGGAAAGCGGCGACTCAACTTGTTTACGAGCGTAAAAAGAATCCGCTTAACTGCCACATAAATAACTAAGTACGTCATTATTAGCAACTGCATTAGTATTTCATGCTTGATAATTTTAGCAGAAACTTATTTTTGGCAACCGAATGTTTTTAGCACAGACCATTATAGCACATAGGATTATTTTATACTTTAGTATGTGGGATTCTGGGAATAACAGGGAATAAAAAACAGAAAATATATTTTAGAGCACAAAAGATATTACGAGTATATTGCAGAAGCTTGCAGAGCCTCTATAGACTGTTATTACAAATTAAGTTGTTATATGACAAGATTTTGATCGCTCAGTTTGTATGGCAGCTATATGCTATAGTGATCCGATCTGAACAATTTCTTCTAAGATTGAATTATTGCTTTATACAATATTACATGACAAATTTCGTTAAGATATCATGTCAACTGAAAAAGTTTTCCATACAAGCACTTCATACCGATCGTGCAGTTTGTATGGCAGCTATGAGTTATAGTGATCCGATCTGAACAATTTCTTCTTAGATTGAATTATTGCTTTATACAATATTAGATGGCAAATTTCGTTAAGATATCTCGTCAACTGAAAAAGTTTTCCATACAAACACTGCATACCGATCGTGCAGTTTGTATGGCAGCTATGTGTTATAGTGGTCCGATCAGAACAATTTCTTCGGAAATTACATAATTATTTCATACAATAATATGTACCGAATTTGGAGCAGATATCTTATTAACTAAAAGATATTTCCATACAAGCACTTTATACCGATCGTGCAGTTTGTATGGCAGCTATATACTAAAATAGTCTGATCTAGACAATTTCTTCGGAGATTACACCATTGTTTTAGCCAATAATCTCTGCCACAGATGGAGAAGATATCTCGTTAACTAAGCGATATTTTCATACAAGCACTTGAATCCGATCATTCAATTTGTATGCCAGCTATATGCTCTAGTGATCCGATCTAAGCAATTTTTCCGTATATGATATATTTGCTTTAGATAATAACTTGTACCAAATTTGTTGAAGATATCTCGCCAAATGAAAAAGTTTTCCATACAAGCACTTGATTTTCAACGTTCAGTTTGTATGGCAGCTATATGCTATAGTGATCTGATATCGGCGGTTTCGACAAGTAAACAGCTTCATTGAGAGAAAAGAACGTGTGGGAGATTTCAGAGCGATATCTCAAAAACTGAGGGGACTAGTTCGCTTTTATACAGACGCTGAGACCGGCATGGCTAAATCGGATCAGCTCGTTATGCTGTTTATTTATACACATATGTATGTATGTATATAAATTACAGGATGTACGACATTTGCTTTTGGTTACGCCCTCAAAGAAGCATATAAATTCGTTCTTAAGGAGTCTAAAATTGGTTACATTTAACTACTTCCCTGCTCAGCCGCTAATGATCAATTCATGTGTGGTTCATATGGTGCACAGATTTCCAATAAACATGTATATATGTATTTAAGTATATATAATATGTATATAAATAAATTCATAAACACTACATGTCCATATGTATGTCACATGTGCAATCGTGCAACAAAATTTGCCACAAGTAAACACCACAGTGTAATAGCCACTACTGAAGTACGACTCGCTCTACAAAAGTAACCTTTGACCTTAGCATTCGTGTATGAATTAAATAAGTCACAACAATAACACCTAAGTATTGACAGATCATGTAATCTACAAATTATTTTCAGCGGATCAGTCAAGCATGTGATGTTCGCACTAACATTTATGAACTGTCAGCGATTTACAGTAATCTTTAGCTGTCAAAACAATGATGAACTTTTTTCTTTCCACAGCATTCACTTTATTTGTTGTCTAATAAATATATTAATTATAAATCTAAACACACAAATACTATTTATAATGAGATGGTCGTATTATTGAACACGCTGCGATTAAGATTAGGCAATCGTCTTGGCGCCAGAGCACCGACACCGGCCGGATTTCACTCACTGCTGGCTTAGTAAATATGTAAGCGGCGCAAATAGAAAAATAAATAAATTTTCTATTACGATTTTTGTTAATTGCCATTTATTTTTTATTTTTGTTAAAAAATCATAGATCACAAGGCAAGCGGGTGGGTGGGTGATTGTTGTTGCTCTTTCAGCTGTAGTGGGGTTTGTGTTTTGAAAGTCTGCGCATAATATTTTCAATAATTTCTATTTAATATTTTTTGTATTTACGACTTATTCGCGAAGGGTTTTGCGAAAACAACTGTAAATATTATACGTAATATTAATATAAAATGGGAAATAATCAAAATAAGCTACAAACTAACTTGTGGGTGTCGCAAAGGTCAATGGAATTCTCAGTTTAGTCGACAAATTAGTTTTCGTAAGAAGAAATGAGTGCAACTGAATGCAAATAACAGATCTATAAGAAAGATAATGTTGATTTAGCACGTGAATGTGCTATAAAATATTATGGGAAGTAGCGTATGCATGGAAAGACATAACAGATCAACGTTTAACCATACCTCAGTAGTATCAAAATGACATGGAAGTCATATGATATTTGGAGACAAATAAATGTGAACCAATATCATGTTATAGGCAATGCTTGCGGCCAGCCGGCTCACGATTTTGGGGCATTGCAGTCAAGCTATGCAAGCAGGCAATAAGTAGTATGTAACGCGGTCATCCGGGTGCCTAATTATAAAGGAATAAAAGGAAAAGAAAAGGCTGCCGACTTAGTCCACTCGGGAGCAGCTGAGCACAAATGTCCCCTCCACTCAGATCCTAAAAGGGTTCTTTGAAGCAATGGAACCTAGAGGAACACCGCAGATCTTGGAACACTAGCAACATGGATTTATGGTTTACAAAGTTAGTAGTGTAGTGTTGATGGTAGAAAGACAAAACACTGCTATTGCTAGCCTAAAGGGGGCTTGGTAACATGGATCGGTCATTACAGGTCGCCTATCCTTAAGATCCACTTTCAGAAGATGGGAAAAGTAATTTCGGCGGAATGCAGAGCTTGCGCGGAGGATGATGTGACGCTGGAACATGATCTTTGCGAATGCCAAGCCTTCAGCCGGATGAAAAGGGACTTATTCCACGACACCCAATACCACAACTTAAAACACATTGGACAGCTGGAGGTGGAAAGGGATCAGGTTTTATACCAAACCCACTGAGTTGCCAACCGGTAGCGCAGTGGTCCTAATTATGGCCTAAGTGTGGACATTTCCGGTCGGACGCTCAAACGTCTCCCTTTTGAACTAACTAACCAACCAATCTAAATCGTGTTCATTCAAGTTGGGTTTGACGGCTGATACAGAAATCCCACTTATACGACTATATGCAGTCCTTCTTGAAGTTATAACATCAGAATTTCTCTAACCGATCTTAAAAGTTGACAAAGTGCCTTGTGGATTTAACACATTTCGGCATTTAATTTCTATACCCACAAGCTCGATGTTACTTGGGGGTGTGAGCTTCTAAGTGTTTAAGTCTTCATCTCGCAAACGCAAAACAATCAAGAAGGAATCGTTAAGATGCTTTTACCTCGACTTTTTCCATACAGCTGACATTTCGTAGGATTCTCAACCTTACAACTTGGACACCATTAGGGCAGTGTACGTTAAAACCGCCACAACTAGGGAGCAGCTAGCATCTTACGACCGTCTTGGATCTTACTAACTATCCAGTAATAGAATACAAGAGCAGAGTGGAGCACCTACTCGTTCTCATTCTACAGATAGTGGGGCTAGCGTGACTTTTTAATCAAGTACCATCCAATAGTATATAGAAGGTATAGATATGCCCAGAAGAAAAGCATAGATCACTTCTTGAACTGCATGCACTTTGTTCACACGAGGACTTTTTTGTTTCACAAACGAGTTTTTTTGTAGGCTTTGGGACGTCGAGGAAAAACGAAGGGACCCGAGCACGAGTTGGAGGCCTTGTGTACTTCTTCGGACGAGTTCGCTGCCACGCATTTCGGCATTGTTTTTCGCAAGAAAATTGTCGGACTGGAAAAGGATAGTCGTGTCGCTCACAAAAGATAATTTGCCTATAATGTGCGACAAATGAGTCCTCGTGTGAACCCAGTCAGACAAAACTTTCTTCACACACGCCCCTTAATATACTCTCAGTTTTATTGCCCGGCTCTTCATACTCGTATGTGCGCTATGCATGCGCATATGATATCAAATGTCCAGCAGATAGCCGCTAGTTTCACTTGGCGTAGAGTCTGCTAAAGTGCTGTTCAAGATATAATTTTCTTTTTTTCACAACACAATCGGATATCTTTTCACTTTACTTTAATTGTAAGTCTATACTTGTTATTGTAGATATATAAATAAATAGTATGTTTATTTAATTCTCATGCGTTAACTTTTCATCCAGAAGAATTCAAAGTAAATAGCACGAGTATCAGTGTACAGTTATCGTTTAATGACCACTCGCTCGCCACTCACAGCCATGCGCCCTTATCATATTTGCCCTAAATAGACGAGCACTTTTGTTGGTATTTCTTTAAATACTCGTTGTGGGGCAATAATAATGATTTACAGATACCGTTATGCTAAAATTATGGAAGAATTGTTTGTTTATGTGGTAAAGCTGATATAGATTAAAAATAATACGAATATTTTCTAAACTAGTTTGGTGCCGAAATAGTTTATCAATGTTGCCATCACTAAGGTCAAACTAAAAATGTACAGATATGTTTTGAAGTAATTTTTGGCTATAAATAGACTTTATTTCAGTAAGTCAGTGATAAGCAAATATAGGGTGAACCATTTCGAGGCTGACAACTAAAAAAAACAGACGAAGTTAATTAAAATGTAATTCATTTCGAGTTTCCTTACTTTTTTAAAAGAAAAAACGCAGAAACTTCAAATTTAATGGGGAATGTTTATTAACATTCGAAAGGTTATACTTTGGCATAAATTATTTGAAGATTACCTCTTTCAAATGTTGGCCGCAGCTACGTCTCAGATAGTCCATCCGTTGAGTTCAATTTCCGATGACTCGTTCGGGCATTTCGACTGGTAACTGGCGAATGACACGCATCATGTTTTGCTCCAAGGACTGAATCGAAGCGGCATTGCTTGCATAGACTTTTGACTTTACATATCCCCACAGGAAAAAGTCTAACGGTGTGATATTACACGATCTTGGTGATCAATCGACCGTCCCAAAACATGAAATTGTCTGCTCAACGCTTAGTGCTCAGTGTTCTCTGAATAAATCCATTGATTTATGCGATTTGGGGGAAGTGACGCCGCCTTGTTGAAACCAAATGTCGTCGAAGTCTCGTGCCTCAATTTCAGGCATCAAATAGTCTATTAACGTGGCGCAATAATGGTCGCCATTGACGGTTACGTTCTCACCGGCATCATTTTTTAAGAAATATGAACCGTTGATTCCTCCGGCTCACAAACCACACCAAACTGTTTTTTTATGGATGAATTGGCAGCTCTTGAATCTTTTCTGGTTGCTCTTTGTCCAAAATGTGGCAATTTTGCTTCTTTACATGCTTAATCGTGCCAGAAATGGCTCATCGCTGAACAAAATTTGGCTCTAAAACATCGGATCTTCTTGAAACTTTTCAAGAGCGCATAAAACTAAGCAATGTCGCTTGGAAAGGTACTTTGTTCGGTTTCAATTTAAGATCTCGACGTAAAATGTGCCAAATCGTTCCATACGTCCGTCGGATTGTGCGAATTGCGCCTAATCGACTCTCCTCGGTCTTCTTGAAACGACTCTCGACTGGTCTGTCAAAAAAAGGTTATTGAATAAAGTACCTCTACTTGGATCACCCGTTACAACAACATTTTTAGCTAGCAACTTTTTTAATAACAAATATTGATATTTTTCAAATTCAAAATTGAGCGCTTAATCTGCCATTAATTAATGAAGAAATACTATGCTGGGCGTAAGCGATAGCCACCTGCAGTTGCTTCAAAAATTACATTGAGAAATTTTAATTTAATTTTTAATTATAATAATTTTATTGACGTTTCCAATAGAGTCGTAAATCTAATTATGCATTTTTATGTGCGTTTCAAGTCAAAAGTGTGGCTTCATGCAGATTTTTGTTTTATTTTCAAGCCATAAAAAATTAATAGCGTCAAAATGTAGTATAAATAAAAAGAAGTTATCTTCATTTTTATATTGACTACTATCAGTTTCTATATTAAGAAGTATATATGTGAGTGCACGATTTTTTTAATGTCTCCGGGAGGTGCTTTAGCCATGATAACGGTTTTATGTTAGGTTATTGCTGTTATCAAAGCGAAGAATGCAGGCAGCTATCGACTGAATATTCTCGTTTTATTGCCGTCGAACGAAATCTTATCAAATAACGATATGATTTTCAAAGAAATGAGACTGATCGGATCACTATAGCGTGTACTTAGTTATCATACAAACTGAACGATCAAAATCGATATCTTAAATGGGAAATTTTTTTATTTAAAGAGATATGTATCTTCCCGAAATTTGGCACGAGCAGAGCTTCACTATCCCAAGAAATTATTTAGATCGGATAGCGATAACTTATAGCTGCCATACAAACTGAACGATCAAAATCCAGTCCTTGTATGGACAACTTTTTTTTTAAAGAGATATCTTCCCCATATTTGGCATGAATTATTTTCCAAGGCATCAGTATAATTTTGAAGAAATTGTGGATTTTCTCCGCTCTCCGTTCACTTTACTGTCAGTATTGCATGCAAACTGCGCACATTTATAAAAAAATTATTACTTAATCTAATTTTACACAGACTATGCAATATTAAATTAGCTAATTTCCATTATTTCCACACAAATCCGTAAGAGAAACTATTGTGGCATCAGATAACTGCGGTTTTTCGCAGTGCCTACAGGGCGCCAGTATTTCAGATCAGTGGAAGGTATGCATATACTGCAGCTACTTACGGTAATGGGACCAATAAAAAGAAAATATTAAACAAAAATAGCTGAAGTTGTTTAAATAAATTATCACTAAAAAAATTTTAATTTTTTAAAATTTGAATTTAAAAATTATTTTTAATTTTCAAAATTTTTTATTTAAAAAAAAATGTTTACTTACTTTTATATTATTTATAATTTGAAAAAAAAATTAAAATCCAAAAATTTTGATTTTAAAAAATTATTTTTATTTTATTTATAATTTTCAAAAATTTTAAATTAAAAAAAAATTGATTTTTTTTTAAATTGTTTTTATTTTATTTTTTTCAAAAATTTTGATTTTAAAAAATGTTTTTGAAAAAATTATCTTTAATTTACTTTTAATTTACAAAAATTTTAAATTTCAAAAAAATCATCTTTATTTTCAAACATTTAAATTTCCACAGAAAATAATTAACAAATATCTCCATTTTATTTTTAATTGTTAAAAATTTTAGATAAAAAAAATATTTTTATTTTTATATAAAAAACTGTTTTCACTTTATTTTTTATTTTAAGAAATTTTAAATTTCAAAAATTTTGATTTGAAAGAATATTATTTTAAAGATATTATTTATTTTGTTATATTTATTTATATAATATTTTTAATTTTAAAAACTCATAATTTTTAAAACTCTTTTTATTTTGTTTTTGATTTTAAAAAATTTTAATTAAAACAAAAATATTTTTATTTTATTAAAAAAATTGTTTTCATTTTATTTTTTATTTTAAAGAAACATTTTACCTTATTTTTAATTTTATAAAATTTTTTTATTGTATTTTTAATTTTCAAAAACGTTATTTTTCAAAATTTTAATTAAAAAAAAAATTAAACTTCAAAAGTTTAGATTTTAAACATTTTTACTTTAAAATATTATTTTTAGTTTTATTTTATTTTTAATTTTCAATCATTTTAATTTTAAAAAATTATTCTTATTTTATTTTTATTTTTAATTTTAATTTTCAAAATTCTAAATTTTCGAAAATTATTTTTAATTTGAAAAAATTATTTGTATTTTATTTTTAATTTTCAAAAATTTTGCTTTTAAAATGTTATTTTAATTTTATTTTTAAATTAAAAAAATATTATTTTTTCAAATTTTAATTTTTAAAAAATTTAAATTTTAAAAGTTTCGATTTAAAAAATGTTTACTTAAAAAAAAAATATTTTTATTTTATTTTTCATTTTCAAAGAAAAAAATATTTTTATTTTGTTTTTCATTTTCAATAATTTCAATTTTAAAAAATTATTTTTAATATAAAAAGGTTTTAATTTTCAAAAATTTTAATGTGAAAAAATTATTTTTATTTTAATTTGTGACAAATCAATTATACTATATTTGCTGATTTTTATCTGCGCCACCCTCAAAAGCAGTCAAAAGCTCATCTAATGCCTGCATGTGTGTATGTTTGTCTGTCTGTATATTTTTTTATTTCTTCCACCGTAATTTTTTTTTTCATTTTCTTCAATCTTCTGCAACATTTGCACGTGTCAATCAGCAGCTGCTGTAATTATAGCAACTGTTCGCCTCGCCGCTGCAATAAATTCGATCGTCTATAGACGTACAAACATACATACATATGTACAGTAATGAATGAGCACATGCATTCGCTTGAGTGTATGTGTGAGCGAGTTTGCAATTACAAAATAATTCAATTAGAAATTTACGCGCGATAAACTCGATCGAAAATGATTTGCGCAACATTAAAATTTTATTATGCCATTTTTTTAGATATTTTTAAATAATTTGACAAGCTCTTGATCAAATAGCACAATATACACACATATTACGAAGACTCAATTAGAGCATAGATCCGCTAGGAATATGCATTGAATTCGGTTAGTACTTTGTTTATATTTGCTACATTGTATTTGTAAAGATAACAAGTTTTTGTGTGTATAGTATGTACTAGTACTAGTATGTGTGCAGCAAAATTTCTGACTTTTTAGCCCTCAACAAATTTAGACCACAAAAGGCGCCACTCAGCATCTGCAGAGCTACTCTTGTTTACATTTACTTTTGAAATTTTCTATGGCTCTTTATTATACCCTGGACACGGTTTTAAAGTTTTTCACGTTCAAGTTCCTATAAAAATATCTTGTCGAAGATCCTATAAAAATATAAATACACACGATTTAATCTATAATTTTATGAGGTATCGACCCGAAATTTTTCACACGTTCTTTTCTCTTCAAGAAGCTGCTTAGTGCTCAGAACTACTGGAATCGGAGCATTATAGCATATAGCTGTCATACAAACTGAATGATCAAAATCAAGTTTTTGTGTAGAAAACTTTTTTATTTGACGAGATATCCTCTCCAAATTTGGCATAGATTATTTTCTAAAACAATGGTGTAATCTCCGTAGAAATTATTTGGATCGGATCACCATAGCATATAGCTGTCATACAAACTGAACGGCCAAAATCATGTCATTGTATGGAAAACTTTTTTATTTGACGAGATATCCTCTCCAAATTTGGCATAGATTATTTTCTAAACCAATGGTGTAATCTCCGAAGAAATTATTTAGATCGGATCACCATAGCATATAGCTGCCATACAAACTGAGTAACAAATACATGTCATTGTATGGAAACATTTTTAGTTTACAAGATATCTTTACGAAATTTGGCACAGATAATTTTCAAAAAAAATGCTAAACTATCTGAAAAAAATTTTCCAATCCAATCACTATAACATATAGCTGCCATACAAACTGAGTAACAAATTCAAGTCCTTGTATGAAAAACTTTTTTATTTACCAAAATATGTGCACGAAATTTGGCACAGATTGTTTTCTCAGGCATCGCTAAAATATCTGAAAATTTTTTTCAGATCGGACCACTATACCATATAGCTACCATACATTCTGTCCCAACAAAATAAAGACAAATATCTTTTCTACTATTTTATGCTATAAAAATGCACCTCTGCAAGGTATTCTATCTTCAGTGCAACCGAACTTGTATTTTTTTATTTTTTATTAGCGTTTTCGTGTTTTTTGCGAGAATGCGCTAAATGTCAACAGAGCATTTTTAAATTGCGCACTTAATTTCTTCTCGAAGCTTTTAGCACGGTTTTGGCAGCAGCAGCATATAGGCGACAAACATATACACGCACATACATATATCTATGCATATAAACATATCAACATCTATCTATATATATATACATATGAATATATATACAAGTTTATCTATATACTTATAATGGGAAGCTGTAGCAGTTGGGCGGGGCGTATGATGCACATTTATTGACAGAAACACACTCGCATGTGGAATAATCGTTCGTCTATAAATAAATGAATGCACGTTTCGCTTTTTTCTGCAAATCATATAGTAAATGTGACAGTCTATAAATAAAACGGGCTTTCAAATGAAAGCGCACCACACGTAACCACACAAGCACACATACTCCTGCATATACATATATTTAAATAGGCACACATATATATTTGCACATATGTACATACGTACACAAGGGCGCCAGCAGGCAAGTGTGTATATTTACTCAATAAAGGATGTAAAAGTCTCGGCAAATCTCGCCGATCTCCAACCAAAGGCGGCATCTTCTATCGCCCGCAGTGGCAAAAATCAGCGTCTTCCCGCTTGTTTGCGTATTTAATGTCTGAGAAATGTCAATATTAGCGCCAACACATAGAATGGAAAAGTCCATTCATTAGCGTTTAAATGTTTTACTTTGCTCAACTTTTTGTTTGGCGTTTGTTTGGCACTTTGTTTGGCTTACGCAGCTGGCTTGCGCCAACAACTGTTTGTGGTGTGGCGCGGCTGCTTATTGGCTTTGTCATAGATGGCGTAGCACATCAAACGGCCTGCGTGTGCCAATGGCAGCGCTGCAGTGGCGTGCGCGTGCAGCAAAGTGTTTAAAAATAAATCTCACATTGCCAATTTAAAGTAAATTTCTCAGTCGTCCAATCTACTTTGTGACATGTCTCTGCAAGTTGGGCACTTTGTCTTCGTGCCAAAAACGCGCACACAAGCAGCGAAGGGTTAATTGAATTAAATTAATTTAATTTGCGGCTTGAAAGTGTTGTAAGGAAATGTTTTTATTTAAATAGTTAAAGTAAATAATGTCGTTGGGTCAAATAAAATTTGGGTAAATCACTTCTCATGCTATTATTATGCCTTCTTCGGATTTTTATACCCTTAACAGGGTATATTAAGTTAGCAATTAAGTTTGGAGTAACCGGAAGGAACGTCGGAGACACTAAAACCATTATTATGTGTATTATTTAAATGATCAGCGTCACGAGCTGCGTCTACTTAGCTATGACCGTCTGTGTATAGGCGAACCAGTCCGTCAGTTAGTTTTTGAGATATGTTTCTGAAAATTTGCACACATTCTTTTCTTTCTGCTTTCTACTGCTCATTTGTTGAAAGCGCCGATATCGGGTCAATATAGCCTATAGCCTCCATACAAACTGAACAATGAAATTTAAGTCCTTGTATAGGAAACTTTTTTAGTTGCCAGGATATCTTCACGAAATCTAACGAGAACTATTAGCTAATCTTCCGGCACACTATTTGTAGAAATTAGCTAATTCGAACTACTATAGCATATAGCGGTCATATAAATCGACCGTTGAAAATCAATGTCTTGTATGGAAAACTTTTTTATTTGACACTATATCATCATGAAATTTCGCATGAATTATTTGTCTCAGAAAAGATTGCAATATTCGAAGAAATTGTACCATACAAACTGAGCCATAAGAATCTATAAGAAATGCAACTGTGAAGAGTTTTATAGCTTTACACAGTGCAGCTCGGGGCTTTTTTGCTTTGTGCTTGATGTTAATAAGCAAACCAAAATATATAAAACATATTGTATATGTATGTATGTATGTATATGCCGGAAATGAACTACGGGGGACACGTTATTTGAAAGCCCAAAGCTGCTTACATTTGGTTCAGACAAAATTAGGTAAATTTGCGAAAAGCAAATAGGTGATGATGACACAGTGACTTAATTTAGAAAAAATCGCGAGATTTTAACTTCTAGTGACGTTGTCGACTTGTTTTTAATGTACATAGTACATTGAATATATGTTAAACATAGAAATATATTCACATCAAGTTATTCATAAACTGAAGATTGAGTTTGATTGTCCTGTAATCTTTTGTTGCGATTTATTTTTTTATTTAATTTTATTTTTTTAAATTCTAATTTTATTTAAATTAATTTATTTTAATAATTTAATTTTTATATTTTATTTATTTCTTAATTTTATTTCATTCTAAATTTTACTTTATATTTTATTTCATTTTTTATTTTTTTATGTTTTTTTTTTTGGTTTAGTTTAATTTTAATTTCTTTTATTTTTGTATTTTAATTTAATCATTTATTTTAATTTTAATTTAATTTTTTTTATTTTATTTATTTTTTTAATTAGTTTTTTATACTTTATGTATTTTAATAATTTAATTTTATTTATTTATTTATATTTTAACTATTATTTATTTCTTAGTTTTATTTTTTTTTATTTTATTCTAAATTTTACTTTATATTTTATTTAATTTTTAATTTTTTTGGTTTTTTTTAGTTTAGTTTAATTTTTTGAATTTTAGTTTCTTTTATTTTTGTATTTTAATTTAATCACTTATTTTAATTTTAATTTCAATTTAATTTTTTTATTTTATTTATTTCTTTAATTTGTTTTTTATACTTTATGCATTTTAATAATTTAATTTAATTTATTTATTTTTTTTTTAATTATTATTTATTTCTTAATTTTATTTCATTCTAAATTTTACTTCATATTTTATTTCATTTTTTATTTTTTATGTTTTTTTTTTTTGGTTTAGTTTAATTTTTTTAATTTTAATTTCTTTTATTTTTGTATATTAATTTAATCATTTATTTTAGTTTTAATTAAATTTTTTTATCTTATTTATTTCTTTAATTTGTTTTTTATACTTTATGCATTTTAATAATTTAATTTTATTTATTTATTTTTTTTTTAATTATTATTTATTTCTTAGTTTTATTTTGTTTTATTTTATTCTAAATTTTACTTTATATTTTATTTCATTTTTTATTTTTTTAATGTTTTTTTTTTGGTTTAGTTTAATTTTTTAAATTTTAATTTCTTTTGTTTTTGTATTTTAATTTAATCATTTATTTTAATTTTAATTTAATTTTTTTTATTTTATTTATTCTTTAATTTGTTTTTTATACTTTATGTATTTTAATAATTTAATTTTATTTTTTTTTTTAATTATTATTTATTTTTTAGTTTTATTTTATTTTATTTTATTTTATTCTAAATTTAAATTTATATTTTATTTAGTTTTTTATTTTTTTATGTTTTTTTTTGGTTTAATTTAATTTTTTTTAATTTTAATTTCTTTTATTTTTGTATTTTAATTTAATCATTTATTTTATTTTTAATTAAATTTTTTTATTTTATTTATTTCTTTAATTAGTTTTTTATACCTTATGTATTTTAATAATTTAATTTTATTTATTTATTTTTTTAATTATTATTTATTTCTTAGTTTTATTTTATTTTATTTTATTCTAAATTTTACTTTAAATTTTATTTAATTTTTTATTTTTTTTTTTGGTTTAATTTAATTTTTTTGAATTTTAATTTCTTTTATTTTTGTATTTTAATTTAATCATTTATTTTAATTTTAATTTAATTTTTTTATTTTATTTTATTTATTTCTTTAATTTGTTTTTTAAACTTTATGTATTTTAATAATTTAATTTTATTTATTTATTTATTTTTTAATTATTATTTATTTCTTGGTTTTATTTTATTTTATTCCAAATTTTACTATAAATTTTATTTCATTTTTTATTTGTTTTTTAAATTTAATTTTTTTGGTTTAGTTTAATTTTTTTAATTTTTTGATTTCTTTTATTTTAATTTAATCAAATTTTGGTTAAATTTTAATAATTTCATTTAATTTTTTTTGAATTATTTTTTTATTTTATTTAAAATTTTTTTCGGCTTTTTTAATTTAATTTTTTATTTTATTTATTTATTTTTTTTTTGTTTATTTCCTTAATTTATTTTTTTATTAATTTTTTTATTATTTTTTTTATTAATATTTTTTATTATTTTTTATTATTTTTTTAATTAATCTAATTTAATTTTATTTTATTTTATTTTAATTTTTTAGTTTAATTTAATTTATTTTATTTTTATTCTGAATTGCTGATTCTGAGGAGGGGACCTTTTAGCTTATTTCGAGCCTAAAGACTAATTTTATTAAAAAAATAATATTGAAAATTTCTATCAACGCTAACATCGCCCTTGCAGGTAGCTATATTGAATAATAAATCCAAATTTTAGGAACAACGAAATTTCTATTTTAGCCTACGAACCTTTCATCTCACCAGCTATGAATAACTTTCAAAAATTGGCACTCGGTTAGATAAAAACAAAACTGAGAAAAGCGACATTTGTTGTGGCAGCACAAAAACAAATCAAAATAGCCCTTTCATAACAAGAAAACCATGAATTTCTGAAAAATTTTTCGAATCTCTAAAAAAACCAAATTTTTCGTTGAATATTTACTAACAATGCCTTTTCACAACAAAATACTTACACTTCAACATACAAATGAGTATTTATATCACATATGTACATACTATATCTATGTATATACATATATGTATTTACATAAAAGATATGTATGTATGTATTATGCCCGCCTTCGCCACAGCAGCACCGCTAAATCATTTAGCAACTTAAATAGCGCACAACAAATTCATTTTGTTAATTTCTCAACAATTTTTCGCTAATTGCCAAAGAGCAATGTCTCACTCGCTGCCAGGTGGCATTCAGCCGCCAAAACACGCTGCCGCGCGCCTCACCCACAGCCGTACGTTAACTGCCACATCACGCAAGACACTTGGAAAGCTGCTATGTGTTTGCTATTGTTGTGCATTTGGCACTTGTTACAGCAAAAATTTGCCTGTTTTACAGTTTTATTGAACGCATACACATCACATATGTAAGTATGTATGTATATACTCACATACATACTTATATGTATGCTTATAAATAGTTATGTATTTGGGTGTTTTGCCGCTTCCGGTTTGCGCTTTTGTTTGGCAATGAAAAAGTTCAGTCTATTGCGCTCATTCTATTGACTCTGTGCTGCGCTCTTCTATTCTATGCTATGCTGTGTTATGCAGCGAACGCATTATTTCTGTTGTTGTATGCTGTGTCAGTTCGTTAATGCAGTTTTCACTATTCAAATGCGTGCATTGCACTCGTCTAACGGTTGCAATAATAATGAGACTGCCTCAATTAACAACAACAATAAACACCTCTTGTTCATACATATGTACATGTGTGTTCATGTGGCTAGAATATTTGCATTGAGCAGAAAATTACATCCCTTGAGGCATAACATGAATTTGATTGAGCTGCGTGAGCGCATATCAAACTGCATATGTTGTTGTTGCACTTGTGGGGAGTAGGAAGTGGGTTCGGCTGGGCTACTGTGCTGAGGTTGACAGCGCGTATTGTGTGCGCTCGTTGACCGCAATGTTAGCTAGGCTAGAAATATAAACACACACACATAGACTTTACGCATTGAGACTTTTATTGCACATTTCTCTTGCACGTAGGTATCTTATATATGTACATGTATGTATATGGTAAGTATATACATGTATGCTAAATTTCGCAACAAACTCACTTTCATTGTGATATATACATAATTATGTATGTATATAAGGCGACCACTCGAGTCAGACAGCGCGACGCATAAGGAAACTGTAGATAAATATATGGTAGACATACATACTATATTGAAAAAGCATTTCTCAAATGATCATGCGAGACGATCGCGTAAGATTTGCATTAGAAACGTGTTAACTGCGTGCTGATCGTGATGAGATTAAGTAAAAACAGACGTTATAATATCAATTGATGGCTTTTTTTACAGTCCTTTAGAGAGATATTGAGCAAAAGCTTTCAATAAATAAATATAACATTTTAATATTTAAGGAAATATTAGAATTTAGGGCATTAATGAATTAGAAAAAAGAAAAAACGTTAATTGCAACTGGGCCAAAGCTGCAAAGCCCTTCATGGATGCATTTTTTATAGCATAAAAGATAAAGTTTTGTACCTTGATTTTGATCGATCAGCTTATATGGCAGCTATATGCTATAGTGGTGCGATCTAAACCATTTCTTCGAAGGTTATACAATTGCTTTGAAAAATGATTCCTACCAAATTACGTGACGATCGGTTTTCAAGTGAAAGAGTTTTTCATTCAAGGACTTGAGTTTGATAAGTCAGTTTGTATGGTAGCTATATGCTATAGTAGTCTGATTTTGATAATTTCTTCAGATATTATATAGTTACCATAGGCATTAATATGTACCAAATTGTGTGAAGATATCTTGTCAAATAAAAAAGTTTTCCATACAAGGACTTGAGTTTGATCGATCAGCTTATATGATAGCTATATGTTATAGTTCTCCGATATCGACATCGGTTCCGATTTTTCGTCCTTCTTGGTGAGAATAGAACATGGTAAAATTTCAAGTTCATATCTCAGGAATTGAGGTAATAGTTCTGGGTATATGCAAATAAACTTAGTATACCCTGTTCAGGTTATAAAATAGAGGTCTATGTAACTAACTGATGTCTGGTAAGAAACTTAAGAGACCAGAGAGAAGGGAATAAATTTGATATAAATATGTTTTAAATCTTCTGAATATTATGTGATGTTAGGTCGTAGTACATATTGATCCTTATCGATGGATCTCACTTGGATAGATGTTCGTCTTTCGTGTTACCCATAAACTCCAAAAAGTGTGTCACCAAATCCTCATACAAATGTATATCGAAGAACCAATTTGAGCTTACCATAATTTTATTAAGGCGATAATTATCAATTCCATCCACTTCGGTAGGTTCGCCGAAGATTTGTTTACCAAGATATTTCAACCTCAGCTTCCCAAAAGCCAGGCAATAGAGCAGCAAGTGACAAGATGATTCCAACTCGACTTCCTCCATACAGCTTTGACAAAGTGAATCCGACAAAATACTTAGCCGGACAGCGTCCAATCTTTGATAAGAGCAAGTAGTTCGAAAAACCTCTTATGGTTCCCTTTTAAACAACCGGATCATGCAGTCGCTCAAGTTTTGATTGTTGACCAGCACTTGCCGAACTCACTGAAGGTCCATAGGCGAAGCGCTAAAAAAACGTAAGAGGACAACAAGAAACTGATTCTCCACCAATCAGAAGAAATTGGTCTAAGGTCGCCTTCACTAACAAGCTCATCGGTTTATAATTTTCGGCCCTGACTGGGCGCCCGTACAAGTCTGATATAGGATGATGCTATTGCTAACGAGATCATACAGTGCTTGACTAATTTTGAGCGCATAGTCAGAGAGCTCAAAGCCAGGATATCAGCTAGTCTTTCGGAGTGAATGCACACCTCTCTAAGTTCAGTGTGGACTTCTTCTAAATATGGCGTCATAGTTATTCGGTATACGAAGAGGAAGTGAAGTAAGAGTACCAAAAGTTTCGCTGAACTCGAAATATGTCAAATGAAAGATAATTTTTTAAAGTTTCTTATAAATGGTTACCGTGTTCTGACGTTATGAGTTGGTACTCATCATTATGCCAATTAAAGAATTCAACTTTGTGATTTTTCGTGGTTTTTCGAAACAAAAGTATGTTCGTATATAACTTTTTCCGCTTTTTCTTGAAAAAAACTACGGCACCATTAATATAAAAAAATTTTTGAGTATAATCGCACGTGGGAGGTGCTGAGCCCTTTGAAATACAAACACAAAACTACGAGAAAAATAGTTTTAACAAAACATAAAACAAGTAAGGAAGAGCTAAATACGGCTGACAACGAGTTTGGTGGACATAATTTCAGTATTGTAGGAAATATATGTGAAAATTGAAGAGGGGACCATAAGCTATTGCGACCTGCTTTGTAAAATTTCAAATAAAGCATTTTTGTAGGCATGGCAATGGCCCCATTTCGGAGCATTAGTTAACCCCAAAGTTTGTAATACCCAGCAGTAAAAGTCGGAGATCCTATAAAGAATATATATATGCATAAATGATCAGCATGACAAGCTGAATCGATTTAGCCATAACCATCGGTCTGTTTGTCTATGTGTCTGTATATACAAGAATTAGTCCCTCAGTTTTTGAGATATCGATATGAAATTTTGTACACGTTGTTTACTCCTCAAGAAGCTGCTCATTTATTGGAACCAAAGATATCGGTTGACTATAGCATATAGCTGCCATACAAACTGATCGATCAAAATCAAGCCCTTGTATAGAAAACTCTTTCATTTGACAAGATATCATCAGGAAATTTGGCATGAATTATTGTTAAAAGCAATGATATAACCTCCGAAGAAGTGGTTCTGATCGGACTACTAAAACATATAGCTACCATATACACTTATCGATCAAAATCCAGTCTTTGTAGGGAAAACTTTTTTATTCGACGAGTTATCTTCCCAAAATTTGGTGTAGCTTATTCTACACAATAACGGAACAATATCCTTAAAAATTATTTAGATCCGATAACTGTAGCATTAGCTGTCATACAGACTGTTCGTTCAAACTGAAGTCCTTGTGTGGAAAACTCTTATATTTGATAAGATATCTTCACGAAATTTGGTATGGGTTATTGCCTAAGGCAATGGTTCCATCTCTGAAGAAATTTTTGAAATTGAACTACTGTAGCATACACCTGCCATACAAAACGACCGATAAAAATTCAGTTCCTTTATGAAATCATTAGTGTTAGAAGCAAATGTTGGTAGTAAAGAACTATTATACCCTATGAAATTTGTAAGGGGTATAACGAAAATTTACATATTTTAATTTCCGAATACAGTAATTGGTAAATTTGTATACAAGTATTATGTAGAAAAATCTGAGCAAATAAAATTTGTGGTTCGTAAGTACATACCTAGCTGTAGATATGTATATATATTTTATTTTTGTTTTTGTTTTTATTTATTTACTTTTTTTTTATTATTTATTTATTTATTATAAATTAGTATTCATTCGTCTTCTAAAAACCGAATTGCCATCTCATCCCTACGTAGTTCGAAGGCAACAACTATTAAGAACAAAAAAAGAAAAGTATTTTCAAACTATTTTCAGCAATTTTGTGGCGACGCAGGCATTACTCTCTGATATTTTTACTTACTTTTTGGTTTTTTTCCTCATCAACGTTTTCAAGTTGCATGAATGAGCTTGACGTCAGCACCCATGCGAGCCTTCCGTCGTTTTGGCCCAAATGAAAGCATTAAAACGTCAAAGAAAATCATTATGCATAAATACATACATACTTATATACATATATGACTAAGTATTTTTGAAAATGTATGCAAGTTGTTGAAAGAACTTTGTAAATATAAATTTTCCAGAGAAATGTGGTGGGCGTGTGTTTGGAAAGTAACACACACACAGTTACTTTATATGCAACAAAATGCGAGCTATTGCATAAAGCTTAGAGTATTATCAAATTGAAATAATAATAAAAACAAAATATACTTACATATTGTCAACTAAAATTAAATTAAAACTATTTCTCAACTTTCAAACTGTGTCTTGAGTAGCTGCTCAAATATTATCACTCAATTACTTTCGCTTTTTTACTTTAAGCGCTCCAAACATGCACTCAAACGTTTGAATTTTTTCCCACGTTTTGTCCAATTGCTTGATTTTACTTTTTGTATGTTAACATAGACATCATTTATGCAAAACTTCCAATTCTCATTGTGTGGTCAATTTCCCCAGGCGTTCGTCAGACAACTCATGACATCGATTGAAATGTTTAGAGTGAGCAACATACAGACAATTTGAGTGCTTCGAACCATAAATATGTAAGCAGCACAGTAAAAACCAGTTATTAGGTATTCAATAAACTGAAAGACTGACGAAAACAAATTTTTTTGGAGTAATCCTTAATAAACTCATGATTGCGAGCGCTGTTAGCATTAACAGCTCATGCACGGCAGTTCGGTTGAGTGGTTTTGACAGCACACTCGGGGATTTTAAGTTCAATTCAGAAGAATTTACGAAGTAACAACAATACTAAAATATTTTGAAAGGAAAATCTCGGAAGAAATAATTTCTGGATACGCCACTGAGCTCTTCTCTACAAAAAAATGAAGAGCTCATCAAAAAAAAAATTCTTTAGAGATTCAAGAGTGACCTATAACACTAATACAGTGGTGGATACACGGCTGGTTTCGATATTTTATTTCACATTCCGAAGAATCTACGGGGTAAAAGTAATATTAAACAATTTTTTAAGGAAAATCTCACCAGCAAGCAGTTCTGGATTCGCCACTGAGCTCATCTCTAATAAAAAAATGAAGAACTCTCCAAAAATAAATTCTTTAGAGAGTCAAGATTAGCTCTCTTATGCTATTTAATTATTTATAATTTGTTAAATATTATTAATTAATTTTTTTATTTTTTTTTTCAAATGAAAAATGCTCACTTTACCCTTAGTGCAATATATCCAGGTTTCACTGTACAATAACATACATAGCTAGCTTCGCATGTGCAATATATGTACTATATATGTATGTACATATGTTTAATTCAACTATTCTCCAAAAAAATTTGCTTGGTCTGCATACAATTTATGTTTGTAGTTACAATTAGCTTGTAGTGCGAGTAGACAAATTGAAATGACCTTAGGTAAGGTTGTGTGCCAACACACGCGTCTTTGCAAGCTGGCAAAGTGACGAAATATTTAGGTTTGGAACATATACATACGTATAGATGTTACTTGTTGTTTGTGGTGATTAAAATAAAAACAAATACAAATTAACTTCGGTTGCAGCATAATATTCTTCAGAAATAAACAAGTCTCCACATAAGATTGATTTTGATGGGTCAATTTGTATGGCAGCCATATGCTATATGGGTCCGATCTCAACTATTTTCACGGAGATTATACGGTTGCTTTAGTCAATAACTCATGCTAAATTTCATCAAGATATCTCTTCACATAAAAAGGTTTTCGTTACAAGAACTGAATTTTGAGCGATTATTTTGTATGACAGCTATATGCTATAGTAATCCGATCTAAACCATTTCCTAGGAAATGATACAATAGCTATAGTTAATATTTCGTGTCGAGTTTCGTGAAGATATCTTGTCAAATAAAAAAGTTTTCTAACAAGAACTGGATTTTGAACGAATAGTTTGTATGGCAGCTATATTCTATAGTGATCCGATCTGAATCATTTCCTCGGAGATTATACGGTTGCTTAAGTCAATACTTTATGCCAAATTTTGTGAATATATCTCGTCAGATAAAAAAGTTTTCCATACAAGCACTTTATACCGATCGTTTAGTTCGTATGGCAGCTATATGCTATAACGATCCAATTTCAGCGCTTCCGACAAATGAGCAGCTTCTTGGAGAAAAAAATGCTTGCAAAGTTTCAGAGCAATATCTCAAAAATTGAGGGACTAATTCGCGTATATACAGACAGAATCCGAAAATAGATGAATCACCAGACGAATATCGACTCAACTCGTCGTGCTGATCATTTCTATACACATTTTAAAGGGTTTCCGACATTTCCTTCTAGATTTTGGTTAAGCGATAGACAACCCCACATGCCTTTCACATAACCCATTGGTATAATTCCATGTTTAGTATCAACATCATAAACTTTTAACTGCGAACGCCATAATTTTTTCTATTTTTATACATAAATATTATTTTCAAGTATTCCATTTAAGAAAAAATCCATTCCATAAAAAATAATCTGTGAAAGTGCGGGAATAAAACACTAAAGTAAATAAAACCTTTCAGCTTGATTAAAGTAATTAAGAATCCAGCAAGCAAAGCACACTCAAAGCACATGCGTATGTATGTATGTATGTAAACACAAAGGCATACTCGTAGTATCAACTATGCCCTACTTGATCATTTGATCACTTGATCGCACAATGGGGTGCTCGAGTGTTTGCGTTTTTTAAAAGCATTCTTCTAATCAGCTGCCTGATTTGCTATTTTTACTTAAATACCATTTGTCGCTATTAAAAGTCTGGTTTTTGGGGGTAAATAACTCGATTAGCGACTGGAGAGATAAGCGAAATTAGAATAATGATAACTAATGGTGGGCAACTAAATACAGGGTGTGTAATATTAGTTGGCCATATTTCGTTATAAGACATGCGTAAATAACTGACATATTAGAAAAGCATGACAAGAGCACGTAACTGACAGCTTTGCCTGTCAACTGTCACTCAATGTGTCAAAGAAAATTTGTGTAGCAGCAGAATTTTTTTGATGTGGCTTGCAGAACTGTCTGTGAAGCTTCACAAGAATGCATTAAATCTTTTAGTTGTGTAAACAAAAAATCAAATTAACGCGGTCAGAAGTATGACAGAAAAGTATTCGTAATAGTTTAGCAGAAATAGGCATCGTTTCATTAAGATCTGAAAAGAATTGACCAAAAAATACAAGAAAAGAAGGATAGGAAGTATTTGGCAGTTTGTTAAGAAGCATAATGGTTTTTACCGTATGATTATTAAAGACTCAGATCATATCACAAATTTAAAGTTTTCGAATTTCGACAGAGTGTTCTTTGACGAAGCTCTTATAACAGATCTATTGAAAAAACCCCGGTCCGACTTACATATAGATGGTGCCGCTAGAATTAAATCTATGTGACTTTTGGTTAGTCCTAACCTACAAAAGGCGCATGTATAAATTTGACAGCTATCTGATCATTAGTCGAATCATTAGTCGGCAGAGTGTTCTTTGACGAAGCGCGCTTGGAGCAAGTCAATTGAAAAACCGCCGGCCTGACATATAGATGGTGCCACAAGACAAATAGATGGTACACAAGAATTAAATTCATATGCTTTTTAGTTAATCCTAATTTTCAAAAGGTACATATATCAATTTGACAGCTGTCGGATCATTATTGTGAAAAAATTTGATAAAATAGAATTTGTAGTGTTGATAAAATATAGAATTTTGAAAGGAAAAAACTGCAGTTAAAGCCAAGATTTGGATTGATCAACATTACTTGGACTCTGAACCCAGAAAATCAACCATCCAAGATTGGTACTCTAAGTGTAGACGTGGTGAAATGAGCACCAAAGACGGTGAACGCCGTGGACGCCCAAAAGGGATTGCTACCGACGAAAACATCAAAAAGTCCACAAAATAATTTTGAATGATTGTAAAATAAAATTGTTTGAGATAGCAGGCGCTCTAAATACATCAACTGAACGTGTACATCAAATCATTCATGAATATTTGGGTATGAGAAAGCTCTGAGCAAACTGGGTGCCGTGCGACCTCAATTTTGATCAAAAACAACGACGAGTTGCTGCTTCAGAATAGTGTTCGGAGATGTTCAAGCGTAATAAACTCGAGTTTTTGCGTCGATATGTGATAATGGATGAAGATTGTATTCATCATTTCAGTCTGAAGTCCAAACGACAGTCATTCAAGTGGACTGCATGCGTTGAACCCGATCAAAAGCGTGGAAAAACGCAACACTCGGCTGACAAGGTTATGGCGTCTGTAGTTTGGGTTGCGTATGGGATAATTTTTATTGGCTATCTTGAAAATGTAATGATCATCAACAGCTACGGACGTCCAAGCTCGTCGGAATTGAATTTTTGAGAAGCATTTCCATATTATATATTTGAATGTAAGAAGTGCTCCATTCGAAGACAAACTCTGTTAAAAACGATATGAAAAATTTAGCTTCATCAAATAATAATAATAATAGATTTGTCAATAGCACAAATGTTGGTAATAGAAATGTTCGACAAAACCATCTGTTTACACACACTTCGCAATATGTTGGCCATGTCTGCCTAAAAGCACCTTCATATACACTACACATGTTTGTATATTTGTGTATATGTATATATGTATGTTTGTATATTTGTATGTACATATGTATGTTTGTAAATATGCATACACATTCTCATAGCTGAAACAGTTGCCAAACTAGCAGCCGCCGAGCATACCGTAACTGACCTAGATCACCTGATCGAGGCGTGATCAGTACTAGCGTATTGTACACTGTGGCGCCAAATGTTAGAGTGAACGGCAAAATTTAGTTGAGCATGTTTTAGCTTAAATAATTGCTTTCTTTTCTTTTTTTAAATTTATTTCTTTTCTTTTTTTATTTCTTTATTTCTTTTTTTTTTCAATAGATACAGAACTTAATGTTAGAGTGAAAAGTTCATGCGTCATGTTTCAATAACATGTTTTTGTCAGGACTCCCTTTCCAAATATTTATACCTTGAACAAGGTATACTAAGTTTGCCACGAAGTATGTGGCATCCAAAAGGAAATGTCGAACATGTTGTAAAGTATACTTACATATACATATATAAACATGAACAGCATCATAAACTAAATCTGCTTGTACATATATACGCGAACTAGTCACTCAGTGTTTGAGATATCGACCCGAAATTTGGCACATGTCCTTTCCTTCTCAAGAAGCTGCTTGGTTGTCGAAACCGCCGATATCGAATCATTATTTCTTATAGCTGTCATACAAACTGAAGATCAAAATCATGTTCTTGTATGGAAAACTTTTTTGTTTGATGAGCTAATATCACAAAATTCAGTAAAAATTATCAAACAAAGCAACGGTATAAACTCCGAAGAAATTGTTTAGATCCGATCACTTTATCATATAGCGGCCATACAAACTGAACGATCAAAATCATGTTCTTGTATGGGAAACTTTTTTATTTGATGAGATATTTTTATTATATTTTACCCAAAGAATTGTCTCAAGCAGATGTACGATATCTCCAGAAATTCTTCAGATCGACTCACTATAGCATATAGCTGCCATACAAACTGACCTATCAAATCAAGTTCTTGTATGGATGCTTTTCCATATTCCTACGTAGTTTCTTGTTTTCTCAACATTTTTTATCAGCGCTCAGACAAATTAGCATGTTATACCTTTGTTTTGATATGCTCCTTAACATTTTGCTTACGAATTCTCATAGTCTTCTCAAATCTGCGATATGATTGCGTCATCTATTCCATTGCATTTGCCACTGCTGCTCACTACAGCAATAAAAGGCCAATGTCGCCTTGCCGATCTTATCGATGCCCAGTCGGCGCATACCCTTGCCGTGCTATTTCGCTATTTTTAGCAGCAACAGCAACAAAAACAAAGACAATTAAACTATAAATTTTAAATATAGCGACATCTGATGCATGTCAACTACATTAAGGTGGTTGTTGTACGCTGGCGGATTTGTTTATAACACAAACACACGCATATATATAGAAACATACATACATACACGCGCCATGTTGTGGGTGGATCGGTGGCGTGAGTGAAAATGCCACCATTGCGCTGTTGAGTAATTGGCGCCGCGCTCGAGCGCTAGCATTGCATTGTCAACATACAAACACTTTTAATTAGGAGATATACTTATTTTTGTGCTAGCTTTCAATTGTTTTCTTTACTTGTTATTGTTGTTTTTTTGTTTTTAAATTGATTAAATGATAAGCTGTGAAATTTCGGCATTTCAAAAATTTGCTCTAAGCTCGTGTACGGCGCGTGTCTCCGCGTGCTGCGCGGCGCCAAACAGCAACGCCACCATCGCGCCTTATCAAAATTATGCAAATAACTTCGTTGGCATTATTTTTGCTGAGTTGGCAGAATCTTCTACCACATGTCGCCGATCACTTTAACAGCAGTTACTTTTATGGGGACGATGCAGTGCGCTGCATTGAGTGCACACTTCACAGCTCACTTGCAGTGAAACGACCGTATCAGTGTATCACACGCGCAGTTCGTGCAGTGCACATTGTTTTTTACGCGCACCAGGGGCGAAACATTTACACGCGCAAAAATAGTAAAAATACGGCTAATTAGATTGGCGAGTAAATTAGTTTCATAGTTCATGAACCTTAAATCAATTTCATTGCAAAAATAACGCCAACGCAGATAGCGTACATTAATATTGTATGTATTTCATGTCGATTACTACGAAAACATAAAAACAAATGTACCTTTGCAAATAATCTGGGTTTAGTGTTTAACTAGAAGCATTTAAGTATTACATGCACATTTATAAGCGCTGGAAAAAGTCCGCTGTAAACAACGATTTTATACACCACGCGCACAGCTACCACAGAGCATTACAACTGCCTGCTCTGATAAGTTAGGTAAAGTGGCTGGCTTTACGTGAGATCATGAATAGTCTCACTTGAATTCCTAGAACTCTTAGTTTTGGATCAAAAGGGAGACCAGAAATAGTCTCACTTGGACAGTTAGCGACGCTAGATCAACAATGAGGCCATGAATATTCCCACTTGGACAGCCTTGTCTCTTACACCTATTCGTTGTAATGCCCAGAACTCCTAGGTAACGATCAAAAGTGAGACCATGAATAGTCCCACTTAGTCAACTAGAGAAACCTGTCCGTAGTGTGGTCCAGAAGTCTTAGGTAAGGATCCAAACCAAGAATAATCCTACTTGGACAGCTAGATCCGCGTGTCCGTTGTGAAAACCAGAACTTCTAGGTATGGCTCAAAAGTGAGACCAGGAATTGTCCCACTCAGACAGCTAGAGAAATATGCCCGTCGTCATGCCCAGACCTCTTGGTATGGATCAAAAGTAAGATCACAAATAATCTCACTTGGACAGCTCGAGACGCCTGTCCGTTGTGATGCCTAGAACTCCTTGGTATGGATAAAAAGGGAGGCCTTGAGTTGCATATGAAGCCCAGAACTTCTATGGATGGATTCAAAAGATCAACGCATATCGACAAAGCGTCTAGAGTCTGTCACAACTTTATCGAGACGCCTAATATCAACAATTTCAGCCACTTCGTAGAAATTTTGGTTACCGTATGCTTCAACCTCTGATGAAAGCGAAAGCTTGACAATGGAGCAGAAAGTGCATAAGTTATTCCAGCTCAACTTACTTCCTACAGTTTGGCAGTCTACGTGCGATTTTCGATCAGCCATCTAACCTAACTTTACCTAAAGTACCTCCTACGACTTTGACATGTTGCGGCCTGCAAAATCTTTAGTCTCACCGCGTGAGTGTGGGCAGCAGAGTGTCCGATTGGGCTACCCAACATTACAGCGATGTGGATCTAGCTAAGAGCTAGTAGTTCAATGGACTTATTACGTCCACTTTGGGACAGAAGGAGTTCATGAAATACCTAGAAGTCCATTTTCTTTAAAATTAATGTCTCAACTGTTTCAGTATACGATGAATATGTTGTAAAATGCTTCCCGCAGTCGAATTTCTTTAAAATTATTGATTTATACAGTTCTTGAATATAAAAGCAATAAGTATAGGCTTGCCATTTCGTTCTTGAACTAAACTAGATCTTATCTAGACCTTCTTCCAAAATGCAATCAGCATGAAAATATATTAAGCCTTTCTTGAAAAGAGTTTTCTACCAAATGGCTTAGATCAAAAATTAAAAATGCTAAAAATTAGCAACTAAAATGTAAGACCGCCTACTGATCTCATAATCCGCACCCGATATTTATGCATTGGGTCTAAAGCGATTTGAAAATTTTCCATTCGCATTGGCGTCACTGCAGCTCACTTGATCCGCAATGCAAGTTCCCCGCGTGAAATGTCCCACAGATAGTAAGACTTACTACTCAATTTTTCGGTATGTTTATTAACTACAATATATTGCGGTATACATATGTATGTAAGTAAGAATTCAAAGATTATTATTATATTAATTAATACAGATCTACTTCGGAGTTACGGCAAATTACTTGTGCGTCTTTTAACGAGATTAATATTTTTATTGCATAATATAATATATTTAAATAGTATTCTTGTATATAAATAGTGTGTACTTGTAATTAATTTGCCATGCGTTGACAGAGTGATGATAGTGTAATGTGGCATAGGTTATTGAATGATTGCTGCCTTCAATGGCGGGGCAACATGCATGTGATTACAGAATGTGGGAATAATTAATTAGCTACATAGAGGCGATTTTATTTGTTGACAAACATACATATTTAATTGTAATAAGTGAAAAATAAGTATGCTAGGGAACAAGACAAAGCGGGTTGAATGCAATTGAGAGAGTTATTGGAGTGGCTTTAGCACATGACGTCAAACCAACAAAGCTATGTGAGAGATTTGGGTGTTATTTTAAATAGCTATGCGAGAGAATTGGATAATATTACAAAGAGCTAAAGATAAGATCCTACATTTGAAAAGTTGTTAAATGAATATTGTCGTATATGTGCTTGTCCTTGAAGCTGATCATTATATTATTTCCATAGAAGAACTTGGTTTTGATCGTTCACTTTGTATGGCAGCTATATGATATAGTAGCCCAATCTGGAAATTTTTTTCAGAAATTGTAGCATTGTTTGAAATAATAATTATCATCAGATTTTGTGATGATATCTACTCAAACAAAAAAGTTTTCCATACAAAAACTTAAATTTGATCGTTCAGTTTGTATGACAGCTATGTGACATATCGGTCCGATCTAGAAAATTTCTTTATATTATTATAGAGTATTGTTTGAAATGATAATCCATATCAAATTTCGTAAGGATATCTACTCAAACAAAAAGGTTTTCCATACAAAAACTTGATTTTGATCGTTCAGTTTGTATGACAGCTATACGATATAGTAGTTCGATCTAAAAAATTTCTTCGGAGGTTATAGCTTTGCTTTAAATAATACTCCATGCCAAATTTTGTGAAAATACCTAGTCAAATGAAAAAGTTTTTCATACAAGAGCTTGATTCTGATCACTCAGTTTGTATGACAACTATATGCTAGAGTGACCCGATCTAAAAAAATTCTTCAGATATTAAAGTACTGTTTGAAATAATATTCCATATGGAATTTCGTGATGATATCTAGTAAAATACAAAAGTTTTCCATACAAGAACTTGATTTTTATCATTCAGTTTGTATGGCAGCGATACGATATAGTGCTCTGATCTGAACCATTTGTTCGGATATTATAGCTTTGTCTTGGATAACAATTCATACCAAATTTTTTAAAGATATCTCATCAAACAAAAAAGGTTTTCATACAAGAACTTTATTTTATGCGATCAGTTTGTATGACAGTTATATGCTATATTGATCCAATCTAGAAAATTTTTTCAGAAATTAAAGCATTGTCTTGAATATTAATCTGTGCCAAATTTCGTGAGGATATCTAGTCGCAAACAAAAGTTTTCCATACAAGAACTTGATTCCGATCATTCAGTTTGAATGGCAGCTGGTGATATTGCTAAAGTTCTTAGCATCAGTTGAACATCAAAGATTTGATGTTTGCGAACTAAATTGGTAGATAGCCATTAGCCAAAACTACAAGCATCAAAGATCTTAGATACACGTGCCACCTCAACCTCAGACATTTTGGTTCATGGAATTTTCCTCAAAATTGTCGCGCAAACTCTTTTGCCGGCCACGCATATTTTTGTTCTTGTTCGTTTGCGTCTGCTGTCTCCATTATATCGTATGGAAATTTTGTTAAAAAGCACCGTATCATGCCTATTGCTAACGCTGTTCACGTACCTTTCATGTGATAACTCGAATGCTAATAATTTCCATTGATATGCTGTGCTTAGTAAGGCCCGTCTGTGTTCGCTGTTATGATTCGTCGCAGCGTTTTGTTGGTAAAACAAGCAGCATGTGTACCAAACATGCATGAATTTTTATTTCCATCTGCCAATACGCACACATAAAATCGCAGATTATGTTGCCATTCGCTGATATTTTTATTTATATGAATACCGTTGAGGAATAACGCCACATTCCAATTCACAGAAGTCGCGCTGTTACGCCGCTGTTAAATTGCTGTTGTGGTAACATTAAACCAAAATAAACATTTGTTTCGGTATTTGTTTTTGTAGTAGAGATCATGGAGTGGCAAATAGAAAAGTTTATTATTATGCATTCATTGCTTGATAGCGGATCAGTGGCGCCATTTTGGCCACGCGTTCAAGTTGAAGCATAAAAATGCGAAAGACAACGCGAAAACAATAATTTAAAGAAGTTTGCTAAGAGCAAGTTTATTTTTAAAATTGATATTTTTATCAAACAACAAAAACTGCAAATATGCAAATGATCGCGCCATGCATTGGAGCGAATGACAAGCAGTTCTTTAATGCGCCAACGCCATTTCGTTTATATAATTAGATTTCGTCAAGCAGAACTGCCAAATATGCTGTAGAAATTTTATTAATAGAATATTATAAAAAATGCTATTATTCTAAATATGCAACTGATACAAACACAAAAAAATAAAAATTTTCGAAATTCGAAAAACAAATTTTGAAATTTTATATTCAATGTTTTTTTTAGATTTTAATAACGTCACTAAAAATGACTATTAATATAAATATGCAGCTCATTGGAATACACAAAAAAAAAACTCGAAAATTTTTTTCGAAATCGAAAAAAGAATTTCGAAATTTTCAATTCAATATTTTTTTTTTAATTTTAAAAATACTGTTATTATAAATATGCATTTCATTCGAACACAAAAAATAAATTAAATAAAAAAAATCGAAATGTACGATTCAATATATTTTCGGATTTTAATAACGCATACGGGTGTTTTTTTAGACTTGTGGTTTTCATAGTGGCCGATTTCATTTTCAAAGAAATATTGGTCAATGATTCCCTCTGCCCATAAAGAGCACCAAACAGCGAGTTTTTAAGGATCATCAAAGCTGTGTCTACCGAGATATTTCAATCTAAATCTGGCAAAAGTCAGGCAATAAAGAAAGGGACAAGTTGACTACACCACGTCTTTCTTAAAACAGCTCTGGAAATGAGCGTCCGTCAGAAAATTTAGCCGCGTCGCGTGTAAAAGTATTGGACAGCGCCCAGTCGGAATACCTAAGAATGCTGCGAGATTGCCAGTAGATCGGAGGACCTATTTGGCTGACTTTATGCAAGAAGAATGTCGCAGTGGCACAAATTCAGGTGTTTGACCAGCGCTTGCTTAGTTCAGTGGAGTTCGAATCCGGGTCTATTCGGTTACGTAGATGGTACTGTCGTGGAAACATGCACACCTGTTTGAAGGAAGCTCCACTTCGAAGTATTCGATCTACTGCTGCCATGATGGCAACAACCTCTGCTTTAAAGGCGCTACAGTAGTCTGGAAGTCTAAAACTAAAGTTGATGGAGAGCACCTGTCAGCAGTTCAGAGGGAGAGTACTCTTAACTTCGATACGTCCGCGAAAAAGCTCACCGTACCCCTTTACATATGGCTTCGCTAGTTCACAAATCCCTCAGCAATGGCTCGATGCAATGGCTTCTATTTAAGAGTTCTTAACCGAAGAAAAGTTCCCTATATTTATGCGGTGAAGGCTCTTTAACGGTGAAAAACTTTTGTCGCGTCACTTTTTGTATCTCTTGAATTTTTACCAAGAGTTTTGTGAGCTATCACATAACTACTACTAACTGTATGACTAAGGCACTTTTGTCGAGCTAATCGACAATTAAATCAAAACCTATATTTGATAACCATTTTTCCACTTTTTAAACTTTGTTGTTGTTATCACCGTTGAAATTTATTGCTATTGTCGAATATTGAAGATATCTGGTCTTTCTTCGTATATGTATTCCTATTGACGATGTTCAGTTTAATGTTTACAAATGAGCTTAATCATTTTGAGTGTCACTCAATTTTATGCAATTAATTATGTATGTAAAATAGTGAATATCGTTTAAATAATACTCGTAAACATAAGCGAACAACTAAAGTGAAATCAGTGAGCTTGTCAAAAGCTAAAAGATAAAATATTTCGTATTTCTTATTAATAACAGGCCACTAATTAGGTTAATGGAGTTTGGAGTTATCTCATGCTACTAATGAAGATTTTCCATAAATTGAGCTGAAGACAAACTCAACTAAAACCGGAAAACTTGGCTGGTTTGAAGCTATAATACCCTTCACAAAAGTTTACATACAAGAACTTGATTTTCTTCTGTCAGTTTGTATGGCACCTAACAGATCAATCGAGAAGTCGTCAGTCTACCATAGTAAAACATATTGGTTTTGGAAAAACTCGTTTTTTTATTCAACATAGTTCTCTTTGAAGGTGATATACCGATTAAAGCGACGCTCCAATTTTTCGATAACATTTCTGTAACTTGATTTGACCTCTGCTTCGAAATAGCTTTCAGTTTCGGCGATCACTTCTTCATTCGACGAAACAGGAACAGGTCGCTGAGACTGGAAAATACAGTGAATGCGGAAACAATTCAAAGTGCGATTCCCAGATTTTTGCCATTGTTTTCACTGACTTTTGAAATGACGCATTGTCTGGCTGAAACTTGTTCATCAAATGCGTCCTTTTTTGGGCGATTTCATCCTTTAAAGGATCCAGTAACGCTATGTAATAGTCGCTGTTGATGGTGCTTCCTTTTTCAAGATAGTCAATAAAAAGTATTCTATGCGCGTCCCAAATACATTCGACAACCTTGTCAGCCGACTATTGTGTTTTTCCACGCTTTGGAGCGGTTTCATCGAGCGCAGTCCGCTCGTATGACTGCATGGCTAACTTAATATACCCTATTCAGGGTATAAAAATACTTCACTGAATCTAATTATGAACGGTAACTAATAGTAAAAATAGCAGACTCACTTAAAACCATCAATCCCACAGCCCACCAAACCACACTCACCCATTACACACATATACAAGGTTAGTCCGGAAAGTAATAGGAATGAGTCGATTTTAAAAAATGTATTGATCCAATCGTTACAATTCCTTAAAAACTTCCAAAGTAGGCTCCTTCTGCATCGATGCAGCGCTGCCAGCGCAATTTCCAAGCATTGAAGGCGTCACGGAAGGCACTCTCCTGAATAGCCTTGGAGATCCATCCATCCTTTGTCGTTTCAAAATGCTCGTCTTTCATCGGCCTTTTCAAGCAAGGAAACAAAAAAGTCCAAGAGGGCCAAATCTGGGCTGTAGGGCGGCTACGGTAGCGTTGGGATGACATTATTCAAAAATTGGGGCTCATTTTCACACATATTCACATTTCCTTGGCACACTTCTACACACACAATTTGTGGTCGTCAATTAGCACATCTTCGCAAACATCTTGTGCATGTTCAAGTGCTCCGTCACAATGTCGTGAACCAAAGATTTTGAGAAACTTAACATCTCGGCTATTAAACGAATACATAGTCGACGGTCTGATCGGTGTTTGTCGAAGTCGCAGGTCTCCCAGCACGGTCTTCATCAGCGACCTCTTACCGGCCCTCCAAAAAGGCCTTCTTGCTAAAGCAACATCTGAGTAAGCTTGCTTGATCATATCAAACGTCGGGCGAAAATTTTTCTCCTGACTCTCCAGATGCTCGAAGACAACTGACCAGCCGCTCGTTCGTTAACTAGGAACGCTCTCTACCGAATCCAGTCAGAGCGCGAACGCTCCGAAGTACAGTCGCAGAGTAAGAAAATCAGTCCTATTACTTTCCGCACAAACCCTGTACATACATATATATGTATATATATAGTAGACATTGTACGCGCTCACCGCTTTTTGCGCTTTTTGTCTGTAATTGAAGAAAAGTCTTTCAATTAAATTAAAATTCAAGAGGAAATCCGGAGACACGCATCTACGCAAATGCGCCAGACTGCGACCAATTCGCCTGCAATGCCCTTGTTGTTGCTTCGCAATGCTGTATGTTGTTGTCGGCCGGCTAGTTGGCAGCGCGCGATCATTGAGCGCGATCACATTGTAACCCACAATGAAAATTTATGCAGACGAAGCAATTAATGCAGCACAAAGCAAATTGCAATGCGCCATGCGCAATTGCCAACCGTCGGTCGACGGCCGCGACGAAATCAGGCTAGAAGGGGACACAATACCTCGAGAAAAAAAATCATGATGATAATTGGAATACGCGGAGAGAGAGAGAGCGTAAAGAAATGCAAACTTCAATTGAATATTTCCAAAGTTGTTGTTGGCGTTCATGGTTTGTCGGGACCTACGGTGACAAGCTGTGCTGGATTTTGTCGTAGAGCAGCAAGTATTAAATCTATTAAAGAGTGCGGACTATGGTGTTAGAGGTGCACTGTGTACGTTATCATACTATACGAGTATATGTATATCTGAAGTAGTGAACTGAGCTTTTGAATTGCACCGACCCTTCTGAAATTGCCAGCTGGGTGGAAGAGAGTTAGTTCAACAGCTCCTTCTTGCCGTCTCATGCAAATAAACGGTCTAAATCTTCAAAGAGAAAGTTCTAACATTTTCAGAATTTCCCAAAAGCGGTCAAAATTATATTAGCAATACAAAATTGTCCCGTTTAAAGTGATGATGAGCCAAAAGCCATTCTTGAGCAATTTGTGGGCGGGCTGAAGACGTTTGTGAAGAGCTGCAGGAAGCGTTTAAACAGATGGATCGAACTTAATAGGAAGAGTAGGTAATGGAGTCTTCTGTCGACAGCTTTCTATCGACTCTTGTTACAGACTACCCAACTACTGCATTGTTTTTCAAAGCAACAGTAGATGTACTACTCCGAAGTGCAGCTTCCTTCAGAGAGGTGTGCATTCTCCCCGAAAGCCGAGCGGGTATACAGGCTTTGAGCTCGCTGACTGTGCATTCAAAACTAGTCAAGTATAGCATAACCTCATTAGCGATAGCGGCTACCCGGTCCAAGTGGAATCACCGAAAACTGTAAAGCATACGAGCTTTCCAGGCAAGGCACCCCTTCCCCAATTTCATTATTATGAAGCTAGTCCGTTTTCCGATGGCTTTGTCTTCGTGCGTTCTGACGTTAGAGCCTTGGACCTCTAGTGAGCTCAGCAAGCGCTGGTTAACAACCAGAACTTGTGCGACTGCGGGATCTTTTTGGCCAAAAAATAAACCGAAGAGGTTCTCAGAACTACTGATTCTTAGCAACATCCATCTCGCCTCTGTTACAGGTGTTCTGACTAAACGCTGTCCCATAGGTTTACACGCGATGCGACTAAATGTTCTGTCGGACGCAATTTGGCTAAATTGCATTGAGAAAGGCGGGATGAAATGAACTTTTGACTTCCTTCTTTACACCTTTGATAAGTCACTGTTTGGTGTGCTCTATGAGCAGATGGAATCATTAGTCAATATATCTTCAAAACTGAAGCCGATCATTACGGTCAATGGGGTACACTATAGAACTTTGACTAATGAACTTTGGTTCCTATAAGACATTTCTGTGGTTATGTAAAGTCGCTTGTCTACGCATGTAAGCTCAAGACGATTGACGCCTTGGAAGAGAACATTCAGCGGGTTATTACTGACATACGGCCCCAATTGCTGCAAAAAGTGGCTCGAAAATTGTGCTCGGTTAGAAGAGCTCCGAGAACTTTTCTCACTTGCTTCTCACTTCTACACATGGTTCCATCCTTATAGAAATCTCAGTGTTCTACCAATAGTATTCCGACATTCATGTGCTCCTCTGTTTGGAACAAAAATTCATACTTACTTTATTACATATTTCGAAATTTTTTTGATCCAACATTTTTACCCCGCACAGTGGCACCGCTCCATACATTTATTGGAAAAAATAGAAGGAGTGGTCGTACAACAATGAAACTTTGCAGAAACACTTCTCTGGATTAAATTAAGAAATTTTGAAAAAATCTTGGAAAACCGCCCACTGCCACACCCACCTCCCATATAACTGCAATTGCCCAAATTTTTATTTTTGGACCTAGGGACTTGAAATTCGGGACACTTTTTAATTGAGTTCTCCTGATGAAAAAAAAAATTAAACTTAAACGCAAAGTGACGTTATTTATACCTTTACCTTGATAAAAATCCAATATGATATGCAATGTTTTAATTGATTATGTAACAGGCGAAAAATTGTGTTAGTTTTTATTTGTAATATTATGCAAGCACCAAATCTTTAACAATGGGATCTAGTTCTAAGGAAATTTTGTTCGAATGACGCCTTAAGCTACTTATCTAAGGATCCGAAGTTATAAGAAGTCTGTTGAAGACATCAGTATTTGTGGAAATTAAAATCGATGTTACTAAAAGGGACCGTAATTGGCGGTTGTTTTTTTTTTTTTAATTGAAAGTACAGACTCGGAACTTTCATTTTTTTATAGTAAGGGGGCCAAGCAAAGCAAAGCACATAAAGTTTTTTTCCATCAAAAAATGAAAAGTTGATATTTTTTAGTATAATTTTTGAAAAATTATAAAAACTAGCTTACTTTGCCAATTTCAATAAATTTTTTTTTTTATAAACAAGTAGGTGCTATATTTTCACTAAAAAATGAAAGAAAAGCCATAGCTATAAACTTACACACAAAAAAAATTCTTTATTTGGACAATAATTTTAATCTGATTTTATTGAATAACTTTCCGTCGACTTCTGTTAGTTTTTTAACTATAAAATTTCACTTTTTATAAAAAACCTTGTTGAATTTTTCTTATCCAAATATTTCTTTACAAAACAAAATCATTAAAGTTTTGAAATTGGAAAGTGGAAAAATCCTATTTTTTCCGCCGAAATGCCACTGTGCGCCGCCACAATGTTGTGCAGGAACGTCGCTGCAATTTCTTGTTAAGCTAGAAATCAAGTACGACATTCATTGGAAATGCCCCAGTGGAAACTAGTTCCGAAACAACAACAAAGCAGCCAGGATACCGGCTTGCACAAATATTTAAATGCGAGCGAATATTTATCGGCCATAAGCGCCTGCATTTGCAGCTTGCTGCTACTGTTCTTGCGAAAAAAGTGGGCAAACTTGAAAGAATGTTCTCCTGCCCAAAGCTACTAAAAATTTAATAGTAGTCTTTCTAGATTGCAAGTTATTTGAAATGGCGATAATTATCAGTAAACACTGCATAATGAACGCAAGCATTCTTCGCTTGTTTTTACCTGACAAAAAAAGCACTCACACAAACGCGCTTGTGTGCTGATAATTTGCTATCGATGGCTCGGCTGTCGATAAGGGCGTTGGTCGCAATCTTTATGCTCCTGTTTTGGCTGGTTTAAGACCGCTGTCTACATTTACGTAAAAATTTTTCCACTGTACTTCAATTTGAATTTGTTTAAAAGTGGCCTTGCACCTATTTTCGGCAACTCAAAACAAATATTCCAAATTCAGCGTTAATCGTCAATAAATTGTGGTTATTAGAAGCATATTTACTTTATGTTACTACATAACGAGAGCCACTCAAAATGCAGCAAAAAACACGCGTGAGCAAATAAATGTTCAAATAGAAAGCTACATGAGTATAAGCCGGCACTCATGCGCAGTTTTGAGTGCACGGAGTAAAATGCCACAAGTGCATTTCTTGAGATGAGCACAAGTTGTTGAAGCACTCCAGCGCACTTGGCATTACAACCACATACCAGTCCATGGCGACTCGCCGGCAGAGTTATGCGTGTAAAAGCTTCACGCTGGCAAGACATGCCAACGCTCACAATGCAAACACTTGGTTGGTCGCATGAATGGAGAAATGTGACTTGATGTGGCAACCGTGAAATTACAGACATACCTATATATGTCTACTTCGGTATGTCTTTACTTTTAATATACATAAATACTTGAATATGAGTGGCAAAACCGCAGAAAATTTAACTATGCCACAACTAACCCGGCTTGCATGCCAGCAGAAAATTTACTTTGCGCTATTAATTTTGTATTTACAGCTAGATCGACTCAAGTACAAAACTTCCACAGTTGCATAGTTCCGTTCCCACGATAATCGAGTCTAAATAATCGGAAGAGACCCGGATTTTTAACCGGCCAAAGACTGTAAAGCCTTGAAATTCAACGCAGCGTCACTCTTGCCAACAGGTGCTACTTTGGACTGAGTAGACAATTGAAAGCTATAGTCCTATCTCGACGAACAAAGACCAAACTTTAAAAAACCCTTGTCATCCCCGTCCTGCTTTATGGCGCTGAGGCATGGACAATGACATCATCTGATGAGCTGGCTTTAGGAGTATTCGAGAGAAAGGTTTCGAGGAAGATTTATGGTCCTTTGCGCATTGGCAACGGCGAGTGCCGCAGTCGGTGGAGCCATGAACTGTACGAGGACTTGACATAGTACAGCGAATCAAGAGATCGCGGCTGCTCTAGCTAGTTCAGCTTTGAAGATTTTCGATTCAGAACCCACCGGTGGAAGCAGAGAAAGAGGAAGTTCAGCGAATCAAGAGACAGTGGCTGCGCTAGCCAGATAATGTTGTCCGGATCAAAGAGAACATTGCAGCTTTGAAGGTTTTCGATTCAGTATCCACTAGTGGAAGCAGAGGAAGAGGAGAACCTCCACTCCGTTGGAGAGATCAGACCTGGCTGCACTTGGTTTATCGAATTGGCGCGATATAGCGAAAAGAAGAAACGACTGGCACGCTCGGATTTACTCGAACTTAACCGCATAAGCGGTGCCTACACTAGGAAACAAAAATAATAAAGGCTGTAAACTCAGCACCATCCCTGGAAATCCCTTCAGGAATGTTTTTCGCCGCTCCAACAACAGCAACCGCCGCATTAAAATTCCAACTGTCGACCCAAGATTTTAAGCGTTATACTTGCCAGACTTTACTACTTCACTCCGCATACGACCGTGGCTATTGACAAAATACCGGACCACAAAAAAATCCTCAAGTCGCGAGCCGGTATCACCTAGGGAAAAGTCATAGAAACCTTGTTGACACATACAAGGCAACCGTTCCGCCGGTCATCGGCTACGTATCACTGAAATGGTCGCGTGGTCATAGTTTACATACATTACAGGATGCCTCCTGATGTCACCTGTTGGATAGTTCTTCCATGTCCATGTCCAATGAATCCTTCTCATGTAACTCTCTCGTTATTATAATCTGCTCCCGTCGAAACAGCACGTTTCCTATCGTTAACTGACTTCGATAAAACACAACTTAAGCTGTACTACCCAAACAGTGATTAGATACAAACAACAACAGCAACCGTTAATAGAGGTCGTGAGCCAATCTGTGGGATGAAGAGTTCTTCCTAATATCCCGAACCTTCTCATAATTGTTTATGTTCTAACCTTCAAACAGCAAAGCTGTTTTTTTCGGACGGACCCATATCGGTAAAGTTATATTGTTCGTATTTCTGTAGCATTCGTTAGCTTCAAGCAACCTGACTTATTTCAGGTCCACTTTCCGCAATGCTTGGTCCAATACTTTAATGAAACTGAACTAGTTTCCTTTGCAGGGTAAGCCAGTCTACCTCTGATTCCTATTCCTTGAACAGCGTATCTTAAGTCTGTGACACCCAGAAGGATATGTCTGAAACCCTATTAAATATATGTATAACTACTATTTGTATGTAGATGACGAGCTGTGTAGATTGAGGTATGTCCGACCAACCGTTCCTCCGTCTGTCAGTTTACTCCCTCAATTTTGGAGATATCGATCAGAAATTTCGCACACTATTTTTCGAGGTATCTTCACGAAATTTTGCATAGATTATTATTTGAAGCATCGTCACAACTCCCGAAACAGATCGTCTGATCGTTAAAAAATTATACCTTTTCTTCTATAAAAAATTAATCCTGTGAGAGGTATTACATCTTTGGTACAGCCGAAGTTCGTTTTCTCTTGTTTATGTATCCAATGGCATAAAAAGACTAACTAGCAGCTGGCGAGCCTTCATTGCCGGTCCATTCGGAAGCACCATGGTCGCAACCTTTTTCAGATGCTGTGCCAGTCATTTGCTCTTTTCTAGGTGTGTGTGCGTGTAAGTGTATTTGTAAGTAGTGCAGCGAGCATTGATTTGTTGTTGTTACAAATGATCGCCATTGACGATGATAAGTGACTGTTGCTCTTGCTGCCGTTGAAGATTTCGCTGCTATTGCCATTGTGTGTTGTTGTTGTTGCTTTTGACTTTTATTGTTTAGGTAGTCAAGTTGCTGTCGCTATTGCCGCCGGCACTTTTTTATTGCTGCTATTGTCCAGTTTGTAACGGGTGATTTTTTTGAGGTTAGGATTTTCATGCAGTAGTATTTGACAGATCACGTGGGATGTCAGACATGGTGTCAAAGAGAAAGATGCTCAGTATGCTTTGACATTTCATCATGAATAGACTTACTAACGAGCAACGCTTGCAAATCATTGAATTTTATTACCAAAATCAGTGTTCGGTTCGAAATGTGTTTCGCGTCCGTGTCCGATGAGCGATGAGGCTCATTTCTGGTTGAATGGCTACGTAAATAAGCAAAATTGCCGCATTTGGGGTGAAGAGCAACCAGAAGCCGTTCAAAAACTGCCCATGCATCCCGAAAAATGCACTGTTTGGTGTGGTTTGTACGCTGGTGGAATCATTGGACCGTATTTTTTCAAAGATGCTGTTGGACGCAACGTTACGGTGAATGGCGATCGCTATCGTTCGATGCTAACAAACTTTTTGTTGCCAAAAATGGAAGAACTGAACTTGGTTGACATGTGGTTTCAACAAGATGGCGCTACATGCCACACAGCTCGCGATTCTATGGCCATTTTGAGGGAAAACTTCGGACAACAATTCATCTCAAGAAATGGACCCGTAAGTTGGCCACCAAGATCATGCGATTTAACGCCTTTAGACTATTTTTTGTGGGGCTACGTCAAGTCTAAAGTCTACAGAAATAAGCCAGCAACTATTCCAGCTTTGGAAGACAACATTTCCGAAGAAATTCGGGCTATTCCGGCCGAAATGCTCGAAAAAGTTGCCCAAAATTGGACTTTCCGAATGGACCACCTAAGACGCAGCCGCGGTCAACATTTAAATGAAATTATCTTCAAAAAGTAAATGTCATGAACCAATCTAACGTTTCAAATAAAGAACCGATGAGATTTTGCAAATTTTATGCGTTTTTTTTTTTAAAAAAGTTATCAAGCTCTTAAAAAATCACCCTATATTCGCATTGCTGTTACGATTGCTGTGCACGTTGTTGTTGTTGTTGCAGCAACATATTTTCATTGTTGTAACATTTCATATGTTATACATTTGTATGTAAGCACTTGAGCAATCACAGCAGAAGCCACTCCACAAAGTCTATGAACAAATGCCACATTGCTGCGAGTTGCCGCTGTTGTTGTAAGTGTACATAAATATATAAAATTGCTGTGTTGCGCCTGTCGTAGGTGATTTAATAAAGGAGCAGTGGGCTAGAACGTTGGCTATGCGCTGCGCCTGCAAGCTGACGTCGCGTGCTTTTATTGTTGTTGTGCCGCTTGCACATTTCGACTTTTATTTCACTCCATTAGCGTACATCTTGTTGTTGTTGATTTGGTCAAACAGGCTGCGGCTGTCAACCGGTTGCGACGCTGTTGCTTATTTGCATTATTTGGTTGCTGTTGTTGTAATTGTTGGTTTTGCATAAACGTTGTTGTTTTTGTTGTAACTGCTGAAGTTATGATTGTTGTTTATATTATTATTGTTGTTGTTGCAAGCGTTGGAAATATTTTTATGAATTTCCTATTATTGTTATTGCTGCTCCGTTGTTGTTGTTGTTATCATTGTTGTACCTTTTTCACGACTTGTTGTAGTTGCTTTGCTGAAACAGGCTGCGGATGTCAACCGGTTGCGGCACTGTTGCATATTTGCATTGATTTGGCTGAATTGTTGTTGTTTTTCTTTTTGTTGTTGTTTTCTGTTTTTATAACTTTTGATGTTGGTTTTGTTGTGGTTGTTGTTACCGATTTTTGTTGGTACTTTTACCGTTATTATTGTTGTTGTTATATCTGTTGTTGTTGCTGTTCGTTTTGTTGTTGTTTTTGTCTTGTCCACTTCTGAGGTTGTTTTTGTTGTTTCTGTTGTTGTCGGAGATTTATCATTGTGTGGTAATCAAAGTTGTTGTTGTTGTTGTTTTTGTTGTTGGTGCCATTGTTGGTGTTGTTACTGTTCTTGTAGTTGTCATCGTTGTTCTTGTGATATCTGTTGTTGTTGCTGTTCATTTTGTTGTTATTTTTTTCGTTTTGTTGTAAATTTTGATATTGTTTTGTCGTTGATAATGCTGATTTTTGCTGTTGTTGTATTTTATTTTTTTTGTTGTATTTTATTGTTATTGTTACAGTTTTTCAAATTATTTCTGCACCTCAGCTTGTTGTTGCTTTATTAATAATGCTTTTGCTTGAACATTTAACTGCGATTCGCTTGTCATCAGCGCACTCAAGCACCGCCGGTTCTAGTTGCATGCCACAAAGCCGAATGGCTGTCGGACCTGTGCTTCCAGCCGCCAGCGCTGCACCGCTAAACGCCTGGAATACCACAAATGCAAAGCAAAAAGCAGTGGCTTCCCTTCAAGCCGACAGTGATAAGTTTTGTTATGAAAATCAAAAAGTATAAAAAAAAATAAAAATAAAAACAATAACAAAAGCAACAATAATACATTACAAACGAAAACGCAATTGCGAGCAGGAAAAAAGTGGGTAAAGAAATGCCAGCGCACACGAGCGTTCAATTAAGCGCATGATCATGCACATTAATATGCATAAGTGACGTTACCAACACACACACTCGCATAAGTTGTCTCATGTAAATGTAGAAAGCCCACTTGTAGCTTTGTGTGCCTGCATTCGCCAGCGCGCTTTTCACTTAAATACCCACACACGCACAATCTGTTCATGGGCGAACATTCATTTTTATCACAACTCAGCGATTGCGCTCAACAAGCGGCCTAGGTCGGCTCTGTGCCCAGTCCACCGCCGAGCCACGACATGCACTCCATGGCAGCCGCGAAGGCAACTCAAGTGGAATTACATGTAAAAATGAGCGATGCTTTCGAACGCGCGGCTTTACAGCGTACTTAACAATATTTTCACAAGCATGCCGCATACATATCGACACACATATATACATACTGACATGTGGGCATAGTTGGCTAGACAAGTGGCATAACTACAGCATCGCCTGTAATAGATGGAGGCATTCATTGAAAATTTTCAGTTTGCCGGTTGTTGAGGAAATGGGCTGTGATTCCACATAAATTTGCGGTAAGCACCGATACTTACAAGTAATTGCTTGCTTACTCCTTGACTGTGCCTGAGAAATGGGTTTGAATTTATTGTGAAATAAATAATATCGATTCGACACACCTTTGCTATGTAAATAATCTTGCGCTCATACAGGAAAGATAAATAGCGTGGTTTGCTTAAAGAAGGCATTAGGTATCTTGTTTTGGGAGCCTCATTTGTTTGCTGGTAAAATCATAAACGTCTGGCAGCTCTTCCAAATTCAAATTCAAAAAAAATTTCATCAAAACTCAACAAGACGAAAGATCACAGATGATAGCGTCACACTGTCCTCTTCTATGTTGGGTGAGGCTAGTCTAGTAGGCTAATAACCACGGATAGATCACGCAATGGTCCTCAGCGATACCAGTTGAAGCAGTTGAAATGCCATTATGTAGTTCATGATTAGCAGTCATCCTCTAGAATTCCTGCGCATAACGTGAATATCAAGAGGCTCTGTGGCCTCACTAGCGCAACCTTTTACAGTCACTCATGACGCTCTCCAATTCCTTCTCAATCTGGCAGTCTTATTCTGCAGCCATCCGATTGTGACTAATGAGTATTCCAATCATGTTCCTACAGTCTATTCTATGAAGAATTAGTAGAAATTTTGTGTATTTTTGATTTAGATCGTTCCATCTTCCATTTCCAGATTTTCGTATAGAAAATGTATAGCTTTACCAATGTCGAACAAGTTTTCAAGTCGCAGCTGTAAAAAGGCGCGGATCCAGAGTGGAATTTTGAGGGGAAACTATAAAATTTGGTACTTGCAACTCAAAGTCCTTTTCTTCGCAGAATATGATATATGATGGAAATAATGTATAATTATGATTTTTTTTTGGGGGGTTGTTTGGGCGTTTGAAACCTTCCGTACAGTCTTATCGGCATTTCTGTCAAAATCCTCCTCTTTTTCGCCCAAAAATAAGTTGGAAAGTCATCCCATATAAATTTAAGTTCAAGACCGTGGATTTGATTTGAGTTCTTTGAAAAATCAGTACTTTTGTTATCCAATATCAAAACTTATGCATACCATCTCAAACTTCCTCACAGTGACCCTTTATTATACTTCCAGAAAGTTCAAATATAGTTCAAATCATCACGGTAACCCTTTATTATACTTCCAGAAAGTTCAAAAATTGCGCTAAATTTACTAGATCTCTAGATCACCTTTCTACGAGCCCAATTTTTTTCCTCCATTTTTCTAATTCTCCCTGATTTTTTTTTAGATATCGATCTTTATAGTCTTAGTGGCAATCAAATATGTACGAAAGATATCTTAAACAAATATTTTTTCCAAACTTCGGGTTTGATTTCAGTTCTTTCAAAAAATTCGTACTTTTGTTCTCACGTTTTAAATCTTATCTATCTATATTCGCTATCCTGCCTTTGCGTGTAGACTTCCAACTATTTTCCACTACTTATTCAAATTAAATGCCCACTGGGGCGAACACGGTATTGGCTCTACCTTGGATTCATCTAGAAAGACTCCTAGCTGGAGTTTGCCTGCCAGTGAGCTTAAATCCATTCTTGCTTTGTTTGGTCTTTGGCAACGACAAGGCTAGTAGTGTCGCCTGGCTGTCTTTGTAAATTGTTGCACTATGTATGCTCCGGCAGTTCCATAGAACTACACAGGCTTTCTCTATGTCTAGTGCCCTACACCGCAATCCATTTTGTACCCGTCGGATTGAGATAGTTTTGTCCTAAACCACTAAACCTCTTGTCCAATTACGTCTAGACGGGATTCTCAACTGGAAGTTCTTACTATAGTTCAAACTTGAGATGATATAGTCTGATTTGTTTAGATTAGTCTCGAACTGGTTCAGAATTTCGTTATGTCCATAACTCTTTCTGTTCTAACCATTAAACTCCTTAAATCTTTAAGTGTTTAGTTTTTACAGCAATTCGAATACTTTTCGTGTTTCATCTTATTTATTCGTTAGAACTTTTAATGTCACTCAAATCAAAAATTTTATCGTCTGTTCTCCGTCTCCTCCCTTGTTGAAACATTAACGATTTGAGATAGACACATCATTATTAGTAAGGACAGAAATCAATTAGAGCAGCAAAAAAGTAAGGGCGTCACTGTGTTCGCTTACATATCTCTTAAGGGTTAAAGTCACTTCGAAAATCATCTACTAAGGTCATAAGTGATCGTGTTAAGTGCTTGATATGTATATGGTATATAGGCAGTAGGAATGTTCCATGCCAAGCTACTGCTAGCAGGTTACAAACTTTCAAGGTTTAGAAATCCGAGACAAATTCCGTATCCTTGTCGCGTTCCATACGGAGCACTCTAGACTCAGGAAGCATTTGTCCAGCATAGACATAGTCTCTTGCGCAAACTGCCGGTTTTGCGATATGGAATAGGAAACTCCAGAACACCTGATTCTAGATTGCCCAGCAATTATTAGAGGTAGGCTCAATGCCCCAGGTTCCATCTATGTAGACAGGGCTTACATGAGCTCAGTCGCGACCAGCAAGCTCCTAGAATTATTCAGAGTGCAGGATCTTTGTGGCCATATAGTATATAGGAGAGGGCTTAATAGACCATAGACCTTAGTGCAAAATCTCAACTATTTTCTTTCTATTTTCTATGGTGTATAGTGAAAAAGAACATTAAACAACAAGCGGATGATTTTCGAGAACGCCTTTTCCCACATGAGCCATCTTATACAGATGTCATTTCATATATCATTTCATGAAGGGTATGAAAATTAAAGTAATTTTGAGGCTTTGTCACATTTTAAGTGTGTCTTTTTCCTTGTCGCTGCCGCACCCCATTGTTTTTAATTACCAAAATAGTAAGTTGTGTAAAGACAATTTCATTGGCGTTTTTTGTTTGTCAAACTATAAGGAATTGTTGTTGTTGCAGTGAAGTCGCAGTGCAGTTGTTGTGATATGTTGGTCGTAAAATAGAAACACATGCGGCGACAAATATTGCCCGGCGTGATCGAAGCGGCCAAAGCCATTGAAGCAGTAGTGAGTAATCAATTTGATTGGTAGCGTGTTGTTGTAGCAACATTTAAACACGAAAATGTGTGCAAGAGTGCATACTATGTATAGACGCATACATACATACATATTCGTAGGCACAAAATAAATGTTTTACAAAGAAAATATATATACTATACATACATATATACATTTGTGGTAGAGGTTTGTAAGTGGATGCATGCGGCTTGTACGCACCTCCAAACGTGTGAGCCTAGGCATACATATGTAGTTTTATACCCTGAACAGGGTATTATTAAGTTTGCCGTGAAGTTAATTGCTTGTATGAAAAACTTTTTTATTTTAACAGATATCTTCACGACATTTGACATACATTATTATCCCGAACAAAGATATAATCTCTGTTGAAATTGTTCAGATCGGATCACTATAGCATATGGCTGTCATACAAACTGAACGATCCGAATCAAGTGGTTGTATGGAAAACTTTTTTATTTGAGGAGATATTTTCATGAAATTTTGTGGAAGTTATTGTATAAAGCAATGGTACAATCTCTTAAGAAATAATTCAGATTGGATCACTATAGCATATAGCTGTCATACAAACTGAGCGATCCGAATCAAGTGGTTGTATGGAAAACTTTTTTATTTGAGGAGATATTTTCATGAAATTTTGTGGAAGTTATTGTATAAAGCAATGGTACAATCTCTTAAGAAATTATTTAGATTGGATCACTATAGCATATAGCTGCCATACAAACTGAACGATACGAATCAAGTGGATGTAAGGAAAACTTTTTTATTTGAGGAGATATATTCATAAGATTTGACATACATTATTATCCAAGACAAAGATATAATCTTTTAAGAAATTATTGAGATCGAATTACTATAACATATAGCTGCCGTACAAACTGAACGATTTGAATTAAGCTCTTCTATGGAAAACTTTTTTATTTGAATAGATTTTTTCATGACATTTGATATACCTTATTATCCTGAACAAAGGTATAATCTCCGAAGAAATTGTTCAGATCAGATAACTATAGCATATAGCTGCCATACAAACTGACCGACAAAAAAATTCTGGTAGCCAAATTTTTGTATCTGGAAAGGGTATTATTGCTCCGTTGCAGTCGATATTAACGTTTTTTATTGTTTTTCTACATGTTTGTATGTGTGCGTGCCTTTGCATTCGGTATGGAAATCTTGTTGCGTTGAAATGTTGACAAGCGACATGCCTTGTTGCATACAAAATTTACCTGCATGTCTGCAACAACACTAACTATTAGAGTAACGACGACAATAAAGCAGTACAGCGCGCTTAGAAGCGACAATCAGAGCGACAACAACAACAGCGAAAACATTTTTTTTGTTTTTGTAAGAAAGAAATTCCTTTAAAAGCATTGCCCACTTCAGCATTATTATATAGACCGCGCTGGCTTTCAACACTACACCAGCTTCCCCCTGCTGCACTCACAACGCTAGTGTGGCGGCGCATGCTAGGCGCAGCGAAATTTATCGGAAAACCTAAAAATACGACTATGCACTGATTTACATATGCCAGCGACGCAGCGTTGCCCCACAGTTACCAGACTGCGTGCAACTTATGTAGAGGGCTTCGTTTGTGTATGTGTGAATGTTTGGCGGCAATTCACTATTGAAATAAAATAATAAAGCCGATCATCTTTATTGTCTTTTTATAGCACAATTTATGGCAATAGAAAATTTCACTATGAAAAATGCGCGCCGTAATGCAAGACGAGCCGCTTTTTGAATGCTTAATTTATTTATGTAGATTTTTTAATTCCCTCAAATTTCATTTTTTTTCCACAATTTTCCTACACTCAACCAACTGAAAGTGGTTAACCCATTGTATTTTCCAGCTCGTCGTCGCACACGGTGGGTCATGTAAATTGTGTGGTTGTGCCGCGCGCCGTTTATCGTTCGTTTCGTGTTTGGTGGCATTCGGCTTGCAGGCGGCTCGCCTCTATGTCGTATTGTCTGCTGTTATCTTGGTATCCACATCTATTTTCAATTCGAAACTGGCTCAATTTCCGCATCAGCGGTGTCTGGCACAACAACAATTGCGCCACGTTTAACACCAAACGACGCAGGCGCTGCAAAGAAAGTCATTTAATGCTGGCAATACTCTTGCATATTGGTTTTGTACCTCGTTATGCATTCTTCACGCTGCAGTTTTGCTACCCACTCGGTGTTTACAGCGTAGTGCACTCGTTTTTTCGGTCGCTTGTTCATGTTGTGATATTGTTCTCAGGGTGTCACGTTCAAACCGGCTTATAAAGACCCAAATTTTTGCTTCGGCTGTGAGTTTTAAGCCAAGAGTGTGGGTGTTTTATAACGTTTGTCATTAATCTGACAATTTTTCGTAGCCTGAAATCTGAGAAAATTATAAAATAGCTATTTCAACCTAAATTTATCTAGATAGTACAAGTTGGTCCCAATTATAGACTGCTTTGGAAAGATTATTCTTAGTTTTTATTGTAAAGTCTGTTATTCTCTCAGCATAATAGAACAAGCAGGTTGTTAGTGAATAAAATAGACCACATATCCGCATACTTTATTTGAGATAGATGGTACTAAGCTACACTAAACAGGGTCACCTACACAGGAGCATGCGACTCGTCAGTGGAACTTACAACATTTATACTGACGGATCCAAAATGGCTAATGGAATGGATTTCGTTCCCAATCTTTTGCTTGGATCTGGATCTTAGGCGATCATTCAAGCTTCTGGCATACTGCAATATCTTCCAGGCGGAAGTCTTTGCGGCCAGGAAAGAGGCTGAGATAACAACAACGCTAAATGTGTGAGAGTCAAAATGCTTTGCTTGGACCTACAACTCAGGCGATCCTTCAAGCTTCCAGCAAACTGCAGTATCTTTCAGGCGGAAGTCTTTACGACCAGAAATGCGGCTGAAATGGTTAACAACGCTAAAGTTGTTGGAGCCAAAAACTATTACTCGGGAATAGATTTTGGCGAACCTACAAGCTTCAGGCATACCTCAGTATCTTTCAGGTGGAAATCTTTGTAGCTAAGAAGGCGGCTGAGATAACTAACAACGCTAAAAGTATCGGAGTCGAAATCTTTTGCTCGAAGCAGGATCTCAAGCGACCCTTCAAGCTTCCGGCATACTGCAATATCTTTCCAGCGGAAGTCTTTGTGGCCAGGAGGGTGGCTGAAATAGCTAACGATTTTAAAGATGTCGGAGCCGAAATCTTTTACTGGGAGCTGCAACTTAGGTTATCCTTCAAGCTTCCGTCATACTGCGGTATCTTCCAGATGGAAGTCTTTGCGGCTGAGAAACCTAGTAATGTCTGACGGAAAGCGACTGGATATATACTGAGGTCCACTTCACAAAAGAATACGGGGAAACGAAAGGATGAGATTGCCAAACGTGTCAACCGTCTGGCAAGCGAACCAGTACAGAAAATATGGAGGTCACTAAACACGATACACAATAAAATTTCCGAAAGAATCGACAGACGGATCAGGATGAGAGAAAATGCCTTAAGAAGAAGGATTGCTAATAACCTGTGCAGAAGCTCCGAAGAAAAGAACTGATGCTTTTACTCACTCCTTTAATTTTTAGATTTGTGATGAGAGATATAGTATTCTGAGCTATAAACTCTGTTAATATTAAAAACAAAATAAAACATGCGATCATAAAAATACAAATTCACGCAGAGATAATATTCATTATCAAAAGTCAGTCCAAATTTTTCTAGTTCAAATCTAAATTTTTCTAGTTATATTTTGGCAGTTTTGAAGTATTTTTTTAATTAAATCTTAGTGTCTAAGATCAACAGTTCATTGACACTTGAGAGTTATATATCATACATATGTATATATTATATATAAAATTTAGTCCGCGCTCTCATTTTTGAAGCCAATTTGTGCCAAATATGTAAAAATTAAAAAAAAAATAATAATAATAATAATAATAATAAAAAATATAATAATATACTATACGTATGTATGAATATATATAAATCATATATATGACATTTTTGTTTATTTTTAAAATCAATACAATTTTCTCGAAAAACATCTATTATTATTCTAAGCAAAAATAGCTAGATTAGCTGCTTTGAACCCAGTCACTACTTCTGCACTTGGCCATTGGCAAGCAAGGGGCGACGCAAAGTGGCACAGCGCATTGTGTTGCGGATAAGCAAATCCTGCTAATAAACTAATTAAGCGTTTAGCAGATAACCTTTTGTATGGAAAATACCAGGCGCCGTAAACAAACTTTTTCAAAACTACGAAAGAATACAACTCCAGCACGACTTCTGCTGAGACTGGACTCACCGCTTGATGGTAAACTATAGAAATGCATAAATTTGGATTTAGGCACTGCAACCTGTTATAAATAATATCAGCAATATCTTCCTGTCTAATCTCTGCAACTACATGCGCATTTCCGATTTCTAGCCATTTGCCGAAAGGCCAATTGTTTAAACGCAAAACAAAATGGCAATAATAAAACTAGGAACAATAAATTAAGTGATTATTTGTGGTCGCGCGGTTGTTTGTGTGCGTGTGAGTGTGTGCGGGGCGGCTACCTTTTTGAAATGCGTGAAATTGGCGTTTGCCGCAGGAAAATTCAACCGGCCAAACGCTGGTACGCGCGGTCGTCTATGCATGCGGCACGGAGGCGTTGATATTTGCACCGAAACAAAAATATCTCCGAAGAGCGATAACAAAACACAAGAAAACACGTTAGGTGCGGTTGTACTGATGACAGAATACCGTGCACAAATAAAAAAAAAGTTTTTCATACAAGAATGAGAAGTTTTTCGTTCAATAACTTGCTTTTGATCGTTCAGTTTGTATGGCAGCTATATGCTATAGTGGTGCGATCGGAAAAATTTCTTCAGGTTTTGTAGCATTATCTTGAAAAATAATCCAAGCCAAATTTCATGAAGATAGCTGGTCAATAAAAAAGTTGTCCATACAAGAACTCGATTTTGATCGTTCAGTTTGTATGGCAGCTATATGCTATAGTAACTCAATCTAGAAGTTTTCTTCAGATATTGTGGCATTGTTATGAAAAATAGTCCAAACCAAATTTCGTGAGGATAGCTTGTCAAATAAAAAAGTTTCCCATACAAGGACTTTGTTGTGATCATTCAGTTTGTATGGCAGTCATATGCTATAGTGGTCCGATATTGGCAGTTCCGAGAAAGGAATAGTATCTTGGCGAGAAAATAAAGTGTGCAGAATTTTAGTTTGATAGCTCAAACCCCAAGGAACTAAATCGCGTATACACAGGCAGACGAATTAGCAGACCGAGGGACATGGCTAAAACGACTCAGGTCGTCATGCTAACCATATACTACTGTGATCAAATTGAAAGATCCATTCATACATCAACCCCTTCAAAGTAATCCCCTTCCGCTGCCATACACGAACGAATTTTCCAGTCCTCATAGCACTTGGAAAAAACCTCCGTCGTGATGGCCAACAGAGCCTACTTCAATTCAGCTTTTACATCGTCTATACTTTAAAGGATCTTCGGGGAGTTGCCTTCTGGCTGTTACCAGCCTTCGCGGCAAACTTACTATACGCTGTTCAGGGTATAACAACGCGCAGCGTAGAACAAAACCTGCGTGGCAGATAATGGAAAAGGAAAAGACAAGTTTCAAAAATTGGCCACGAAACATATAGACAACCGGCAGTCGCTGTGACACCGGTTATCAGCGTTGTTTGCTAACGCGGCTGCTGCGTCGCAGCGCGCTCCATTGCTCGACTCTCCTGTTGCTCACACGCAGTTATCGTGCGCGAGACGCTTGCTGCATGGAAGCAATTGAAATAAGCAGAAACACTCACTCAATGCTCGTAATGAGTTTTTACAAGACATGTACTCGTATATGTTTGCCACTCACACAGCTATGCGCACGTATGTAAATATGTATGCTTAAAATAGCTAAAATAGCGGCAATGTCGAAACATCTGTGTAAACTATTGACGCTCGTCCGAAAGTCTATAATCAGTGCAGTCCATAAATTACTGCAGCGAGACAAGCCAAACGTATGCACTTACTTAAGCAACAACAACTGCAACAATTGCCGGCAAATTGAAAACAACTTGAATACATGGCTTCGCTCGCTATTAACTCCCCGAACGCTAGCCGAAGTAGAGCTGCCAACAGCATTTTAATTAGTGGAGTTGCTGGCAGCCGAAATTGATTTATGGCTATTTTATTGCTGTGTGCTGACAGCCTGACTTAGGGTTACTGGTGGCAACTTTAGTGTGGCAAGTATTTAAAAACTAAAATATGTGCCAAGGAAGCTGGCAATTAATGATAGTTAACCATTGTCAACGTTGTCATAGGAAATGCTTTACAGAAGTGTTTCAAAGAAATGTGGGCGTGATGCAACGTTATTTACTGATCGTTATAAAAATTTCAAGTTTAATATTTTTTTTTATAAATTATGTTAAAGGAGGCACGAAAGGATGCTGGAAAGTTAGAAATATCCATTATTTATGAAGTTGCAGTTCAGACATAAAATATAGTCTCTCCAATATACTTATTACACTTATTCTCTAGTTTTTGTTAACACTGCAGAATCGGGTAAAAAACAGCCTTTTTTTAACAATTTTTTTTCTTATATAAAAAATTAAATATTTTACTAAAATTTTTTATTGTTACAAACGTACATATTAATAAAGAAATTCTGAAATTTTTGGAAAAACAAATATTTTAAATATTAAAAATAAAAAATATTTCAAAAAAAAGAGTCCCGCGTTGGCAGGATAACTCTTACAAGATCATTTTAAGTGAAAAAATACATGTTTTAGTTAAAACCTTAACTTAGAACTTGGGGAAAATCTGAGAGTTGGATTTTTGGCTGCCATTTTTACAAAAAAATTAAAATTTCGAGAAATTTTTTTCAAATAGTTGTAATAGAAAAAAAATCTGTCGTCAAGGTCTTTAAGAATTGTATATGAAAAACCTGTGTAAAATTTCATTCCCGAAACTATTACTGGGATCAACTTGAAAATTTAAGACAATAGTCTAGAGACGTTATAGAATTTAATAAAATCGAGTTTGAAACCCTGTAAACTCATGTAAGATCCTTGGTTTTTAGGGCAAAACTGTTCAGAATAATCCATAAAACATTCCCCGCATACGCAATTTTTTAGTAAACAAATCGAGCCGCTCTAATATGCATAGTAATCGGATTTAAATCGGTGCAGAAGAACCTGAGAAATCGTGGGTATCGTTTTGAAAATAAAAAACAGTTTCGAGAAAAACTCGTTTAAAGTTTCGTATAATGATCTTGAGCAGTTTAAGTCAACGAAACCGTTTGGATGCCGGTTCAGCCGGTAACTATATCTCCGAAGACTATTATGAATTTTTAAAAATGTTCCTATAGACATATTCTTGAATAGTTATCTTCTTCTTCTGTATTGGCGTAGACACCGCCTAAGATCGGAAGTCGTGAGCTATTTGAGCCATATGTAAAAGAATCGTTTCTGGCCACTTCCAAGTGAATGGCAATCAGAGCACTCTCCTCACTTGCGTGAACTTCTACACATGACTCCATCCTCCAATAGTTAAGCTTTAAAGGTAAAAATAAAAATAAAAATATTTTTACATTAATTGAGTGATGATTACTATTAATATTCACTAACTGTTTTCAAAATTATAATTCATATACATATACATACATAAATACCCATACCCAAAATATATTTTTTTTTGCTATAAAATACGGCTACATGGCAACCCTCATTTAGTCACGTACGCAAAAAGTTAAATAAAAATTGAAAGCCTGCCCTGCTGCACTCTCTGTCAACGAAGACATGATCGCTATATGTATGTATGTATGTATGTATATGTGTTGCACAGCCACTCAACTGCATTCTTGCTCTCAACAAAATGCATTATCTGCTCTTGTATATTGAAATGTTAACATATGTACTTAATTAAATATAAATGAGTAGATATGTAAGTACTATAAAGAGAGACAGCAGCAACCACAGAGCAGATTTTACAATTTCTCTGGTCATGTGCATGTTACTCAAGGTGACGATATTCACAAAACAGTGTGGTTACGTTATTGAAATTCATTGTGAAAAGTTAACAATATTATCAGGAATTTATTGTTAAAACGTAGCCCGGAAAATATCCATAAAACCAGCTGTTTTATGAAAGCATTTAGTTTTTCATACAAAATTTCTGATAAAAAGAAAGACAAAGCATTAGCTTGAAAATATGTAAAATATTATATAGCTCTTTTTTGAAGAAACAATGATTAATTAAGGCTACCTGTCACAAATAGAAATTTTTCCGTACGATGACTTAATGTTGACCGGTCAATTTGTATAGCGGCTATATGTTTTAGTGGTCGATCTGAACAAAATTTACGCAGAATCCGTGCTTTGGACAATGATCCATGCCGAATTTCGTGAAGATATCTCGTCAACTGGTAAAGTTTTCCAAAAAAGATCCGGATTTTGATCGATTCCGATCTGGAAAATTTCATCACATATTAGAGCGTTGCTTTGGACCATAATTTGTACCAAATTTGCTGAAGATATGTTGATAAAGTAATCCCAACCAGATTTAGTACACTTATGCTAAAGATTTTTCCAGTCCACACTTTTCATAAGCACTTTTTGGGATGGCCTTTAATTCCTTTAACGAATTTGGTTTTATCTCTTTGATCGACTACAAACGGGTTCCACAGAGCGACAATTTCAGTTTGGGGAAAAAATAAAAATCATACGGATCCAAATCTAGTGAATACAGTGATTGATCAATGGTATTCATAAATCCGTAAAAATCGTACTCTTCTTGAAAAAAAAATTAGCTTAATCGGAACGAGTCGAGCTAGAAGGCATTTCAAACCCAAATTATCCACCCAAATTCATTCGAACACACCCGCGAGTGATGTCGAGCCCTCTTGCTATCTCTCTAACACATGCCTGGTGCTTTTCTAGCACCATATCTTACACATTTTTTTTTTAATTTTTAAGAAGTCGAAAGTCGTCTAGAACGAGGTATGCCTTCAAAGAACTCTCGACCGTGTTTGAAGGTTTTGTACCACTCTCTAATGTCAAAAAATGTCAAAACTTTGTGGGAACATCCCTTTATCACACATATTGGTCTGTGCCGATTTCAGAGGTCTTCAAATCATGCTCCAAAAAATACTAAAAACATATCCTTTCCGAAGAACTACCATTTAAATGAAGTGAGGATTTCAGAGCTCTTGATACCATGTTCTCAAAAATACTCGAATAAACCCTTTCGTGGAACTATCATTTTAGCCAAGTGTCATTGTAAACTCAACTACTACGCACGTTTCGTTACCACAATATCCAGAACTTACGCGTTTCGGCTCGAAAAGAACACTTTTACTCAACGCTTTCGGTGCGACAGCGCACTGTTCTTAAGCGATAACAGCAGCATTCACTTATCCCTGGGTACTCGTATGATTGTGAGCACCCCATATGTGCTTGTAATGCACGGCCAGAGCGCTCATACAAACACACAGACAGCTTGCTTTCGCGTACCGCCGTCGTACCTGCCTACCAGCCGTTTTCGGCTGCTTGTTATTTGTCAGCCCGCTTACCTCCCATCGAATTAGGTTGAGAGTTGCTGGCAGCTGCTCTTTATGTCACTAGTAGTAGGCACATTACAACAACAAAATGCTAGCTAAGCCAATATGAGTGAGATATGCACCTCATGGCATATGAGAGTCAACACTAAAACAACAATACACATAAGCGCGAGTAAACGATTCATGCTCCGTCGCGCGGCGATACGGTCGCATCGGTTGTTTGTTGGCCTGCTCTGTTGGTTTGTTTAGTCGATCGAGTCGATTTTCAACGTTTGGTTGAGTTTTGTTGGCGAGCCACCGGCAAAACAGCTCGACATTCGTCTGCTCCACACCGAAGCGAACGTACACACGCTGGTGCAGTAAACGCGCACGGTTTACAAAATCAAAACAAACAAGAAATTCGTCCAGCCCACGAACGGCAACGATCACCAATAAAATATATAATAAAATCAAACAAAAATAATTGAAATTAATTTAACGTACAAGCAACACAATAAAAGAAAGTACACACCGCAATTGCATAAAATACGGTACGTGTGGTGAAAGGCGAAAATTAAATTTTACGAAACACAGAGTGTCTTAAGTATGAAAAACGCACAGATCCTGCAAGTGCTGTGCTGTAAACTATACCAAAAATATATGCAAACAGGCAGCAGGCTGCAGCACTTACAAACTGACATACATATGCGTTTAGTGTATTTTATGTTATTTTTTAAGTTTTTTTTTCGCTTTATATGCGACGTAAGCGACACGAAACGCGTTGCTTAATTAGCTTTTCGTTTAGTTACGAGCATGACGCGTCAGCGTGATCGCCTAAGATTACAGCAACAAAATGTGGCTTGTGCCAGATTTGGGGCGCACATAATTCATTTTATATACACAAAAACATATATATTTATGCATAATAATATCCTTTTGACGCTAGCAAGAGTTAAGAATTATTAAAAAAAATTCGTCTAAGCGAAAAAGTATAATTATTAGCGTGTGCTAGCCGCTTGTGTGACAGAGAAAATGCGAGAAAAATCGCCTGCGTTAATTTATGAATTTATGAGTGAGATATTGAAATTTTTTTTTTTCAAAGATATGAGCATATTAGAACTTTTAAGCTATGGTGACAGTGAAGAGGAAAGCAAAAAGTTGAAAAAATGCGACGGAAATAGTTAAAGACAATTCTGTACTAATAAAAAACTACAAATTAATATATGATAATGTTAAGAGTGTTAAAATAAAGCGCCAAACATTCAAGAACCTCGAAAAATACGAAAAATATTTGCAATTAATCAAAAACAAAAAAAAAAAAAATTTCAAAAATTTGCTAAAGACTCAAGAACCACGAAACACAAAACAAAAGTATTTGCAATTAATCAATAACAAAAAATTTTTTTTCTTTCAAAAATCGCAAAAATTTAAAAATTTTTTTTTTCTTTAAAAAATCCCAAAATACTTGAGAACTTCGAAAAAATTGGAAACATAATTTTTTTGTTCGAAAATGGTTAAACACTCAGGAACCTCGAAAAATACGAAGAATATATTTTTTCTTTAAAAAGTCCCAAAACACTCAAGAACCTCGAACAATAAAAAAAAATATTTTTTTCTTTCAAAAATCCCAAAATACTTGAAAACTTCGAAAAATAATTTTTTCTTTCAAAATCCCAAAACACTCAATAACCGCCAAACACTCAAAAAACAAAAAACTGTAAAAATTGGAACAATATTTTTTTCTTTGGAAAATTCCAAAACACTCAAGAACGTCGAAAAAATACGAAAAAAATGTTAGCAATTAATCAGCAAAAAAGCGTTATTTTCATTAAAAAATCCCAAAACACTCAAGAACCTCGAACAATACAAAAAATAGTGTTATCACTGCCGTCGCATGACTAATGCCCACCTATAAAATAATGCAAACACGCCATATGATTTAGAGCGATCAGTACGGCGCTGACTAATTCAGAACGCTTTACTACTAAAGCAACGTAAGAAGCCTAACCTACACACCCTGTATCTACCTATGTTTTACGGGCGCAGACTACACCTGTACTCCAAGGCAAACAATTACAAAAGCGCCCAGTTGCTGGATAACAGGAAAAGTAGCAACAAATTGAAATATGTATGCACAAACAAACACTTTAAAGTCGCAAGCATAGGCGTCTCAACTATAAATAGGCTACACGCGCTCAATGCTTTCGAGTGGCAAACGCCCATTACAGGCTGAGAGCTTTGACAGCGGAGACAGTTGAGCGGCTACAAGTAAATATAATTAAGCCACTTTCAAACAGCTGATGAAAGCTTGCCGTATATGTACATAATCATACACACATATGTAAGTATGTGTGTGTGAAACAAACTGTGAAACCGCACAACAATAGTAATCATAACAAGCATAAAACGTCAAACCTGAAGCACTATCGTACAACGCCGCTGGCACACAAGTACATACATCAGTATTTATAAACATATGTTTTGGCTTCGCATATGACACTCCAACGCGAGTACAAGCGTTTTATTGCTCAGCGAAGAGGAAGTAGCAAACTCACTACACACAAAACTAGCCGGCGCTAACAAAACTTTAAAGCGTAACGCCAGCGACCTTAGCGCTCAGCACGCCAACGAACGCTTATTCAATGCACTAACCAACAACAACAACGCATATTCAGCTTGTTGATTAACTGCTTATTTGGACTAAGTGCGCGCGATTGGACAGGTGAACGATCAATTTGTGTATTAAATGAAATTTTGCCAGGCCATTGAGTGCTTTATGTTCAAATCAAAGATCATGTAAAGCCACGCGAATGCGCTACAAATCACCACTTAAATATGAGCGAGTAATAAACTAGAAAATTGATTGCCAGCGGAAATCGCTATTAACAATCACTTGGTAGGAGTGTATATAAAAATGTATGATAGGCGATGATCAGCAGCGAGCGCGTATTAATTAGAAAAATTTCGAAGTTAAACGATATGGTGATGATAAAGCAAAGATAATTGAAAAATCATATAAATTGATTGGTTAAGCATAACGAGCGGCATTTAGAGGCGAAGATTTAATTTAAAGTTTAAAGCCTAATGAGCGCACGGCGATTTGTTGTATTTATAAGTTGAACAGGTTTGGCGCGGAGTTTGTAACACGCATTGGGCGGAACTGGCGATGACGGACCATAAAAATTAAACGATCAATAAGATCAAGGACTTGGCTTGTATAGAAAACTTTTTGATATGACGAGATATCTCTACGAAATTTAACATAAATATTTGTCCAGTGCAAGAGTACAATTTCCGAGAAAATGTTTTAGATCGCGCGACTAAAGCATGTAGCTGCCATACAAACTGAACGATCTAAATCGAGTTCTTGTATGGGAAAGTTTTTTATGTGATAACACATCCTCACGAAATTTAACACAGATTATTATTGAAAATAGCAGTACTATTTCCGAAGAAATCGTTCACATCGGAGCACTACAGCTTATAGCTGTCATACAAACTGAACGATCAAAACTAAGTCCTTGTATGGAAAAGTTCTTTATTTGACAAGATATCTTCACGAAATTTAACATAGATGGTTTTTCGGGGCAGTGCTATAATCTCTGTAGAAATTTTTCAGATCAAATCACTATAGCATATAGCTGTCATACAAACTGAACGATCAAAACTATGTCCTTGTATGGCAAAGTTCTTTATTTGACAAGATATCTTCACAAAATTTAACGTAGATGGATTTTCGGGGCAGTGCTATAATCTTTGTAGAAATTTTTCAGATCAAATCACTATAGCTTATAGCTGTCATACAAACTGAACGATCAAAACTATGTTTTTGTATGGCAAAGTTCTTTATTTGACAAGATATCTTCACAAAATTTAACATAGATGGTTATTCGGGGCAGTGCTATAATCTCTGTATAAATTTTTCAGATCAAATCACTATAGCTTATAGCTGTCATACAAACTGAACGATCAAAACTATGTTTTTGTATGGCAAAGTTCTTTATTTGACAAGATATCTTCACAAAATTTAACATAGATGGTTTTTCGAGGCATTGCTATAATCTCTGTAGAAATTTTTCAGATTAAATCACTATAGCATATAGCTGTCATACAAACCGAACGATCAATATCAAGTCTTTATATAGAAACTTTTTTAATTGTGGAGTGTATTATGGCTTCTGTGCAAACGAAATTAACGTTTTTTCTTGTAAATTAATTATTTATTATCGCTTTTAAAAATTATCTTCAGTATTAATATGTTTTAAGTGATCATATCAATTATGATCACTGATCGCTGATTTATAATTTTTGAGTTTACGAAGTTTGGAAAATGCATGTACCTTTATATAAATAAAACAAATAAGTGTAGAGAAAAAAATTAGAAAAAAATTGTTAAACGATCGCAGGTAGTAATTTTTACTTCACATAATGCCAAAAATTGTATCGAAAAATTATAAAACTTCATTGGAATTAATTTAAAAATTCCAAAATTTCAGTAACAAATGCTAGTTTTCGCAGAAATTAAATAAAAAGTAGCAAATCAAGCACATTTTTAGTTGCAAAGTGATCGTGCCACTATTCTTAAAAGGCTTAGCAGGATCATTTATGACCAAAAATTATGTATGCATTGAAGAAATAACTAAGAAATAAGCACAAAAAATCACTCTAGCGCACCTCTTGCTATCAAGCACACCTAATCGAGTTTGAAGATCGCAACAGATCGCCAAACCGTACGCCGCATGTGTATGTCACGCCAGCCCGCGAGTGATAAGCAAGTTGTAGAGTCACTGGACACACTCGAAATGCCTCAATGAATCACATTCAAACTAAATATTGCTAATCAAACTCAAGCAGCCGGAAAATAAAAGCGAAATTCACGCCAATTAAGCCGCGCCAAAAGCGGCAACGTCAAATGAACCTGTTGTGGCAAGAGTTACGCCAATTACACGCGGCAAGACTTGTCCAGTCATACCATAAACCGCTACTTCATATAAATTGTTGTTAAAATTATATACATAGTCACCTTAATTAAGCCTAAAAGCTAGCAAATCGTTACGAAAATACTATTTGTTTTGAAACGCTTTGAATTTCGTTGTTTCATGCCACTTAAGTGTGGCTATTTTCGCCAGTAATTGCATCCCTCATAATAGATTAGCTTGTATAGAATATAATAACACTGATAAGCGACTGCATTTATTAGTTATAAGCATATGTGTGTATGTTTGTATGTCTGTACGATCGTTGCCAAGATCACTTGTGAAACTCATGCTTCTCTTTTTTCCTTTCTACTTGCAGCACACACAGACATAACAGCACTAGTATTCCAGCAATCAACGCACAAACAATTTCTGTAGCGATAATAACTACTGATAGTAAGGTAAGACCCGAACTAGCCGCACTATCACAACAGCTGACGAAGCATACGAGCATAAAGAAAGCAGCAGCACGCTTCAGCATCAGCATCAACAGCATTTGCCGGAGTCGTTGCCTATCAGCGTGCGCCGCTAATCACAACAGCAGACAGCCAATAATATACTACAGCATACAACAACAACAACCTATAACACAACAACAGCAATAGTAACGGCCAATAAGGCAGCAATTGTAATTAAAGCAGCAGCCGAGAAAATGATTTCACACAGTCCACCCATCTTCAGCCATAGTCCACCAGTCAGTTTCCTATCGGACTACATGAACAATCATCGGTGAGTGATCGTAGTGCGAACGTTACGAAAATTATTACATGCGAATTTGTGTAGGAAGAAAGTTGTTTTAAGACAGGATTCGTGATTGCCTGCGCTAAATTTAGTGAAAGGCGCAGTACTGAAATGTAGTTTGCTATACATTGTTTGAGAAAAGTGTTTTGAATGAATACGAAATGATGTAAATACGTTTCTAGAGCAAGCAAAGTGATCGTGCCGGAACGTGAACGCCTAATAAGCGCTTGAACTGGAATCTGCAGATCGTTATAGTATTACTTGAAGTTGTACTGAACTTTTGTATGAAAATTTGCAAATATTTTTTGGTAAAACCAAAAGTTTTCGAGATCTTGAAAAGTAATCGTACAAAAAATTTTCGCGAATTTCAATAGAATACGCTTAAACGAAGTTGTTTTAAAAGCAAGTGCGCTGTAAAGTGCTTAAGTAAAGAAAGCTACGATTAATACGAAACATTATGCATACGATTTCATAATATGAAGAGTGATCGCGCCTAAAAGTGAGCCCGTAATATGCGCTTGTTTTGAAATATGCTGTTTCTTGAAGTCAAACTAAATTTTTGTATGAAAATTTGCTAATAATCTTTAGTAAAACTCAATGTTTCGCGATTTTCAAAAGTGATCGTGCCAAAAGTTTTCACGAATTTTTATTGAATACATTCCTGCTGGTTATAAATATTATATTATAATGCCACTTAAAGTCAGCTTTAACTTTTGTATAAAAATTAACTAATATTTCTTAGTAAAACCAAAAGTTTTTGCGATTTTAGAAAGTGATCGTGCAAAAGTTTTTCGCGAATTTCAATAGTATATGAAAGTTAACGTGTATCTTTCATTCGAACTGAGCTTTTGCAGGAACATTTGCTAATATTCTTTAGTAAAACGAAATGTTTCGCGATTTTCAAAAGTGATCGTGCCACTATTTTTTGACGAATTTCAATAGCATATGTTTAAATGAATATCCAGCTGGTTTATAAATAGTGTGACTTGATGTCAGCTTGCACTGTTATGTGAAAATATACCAATATTTTCAGTAAAACCACAAGTTTTGGCGATTTGCAAAACTGATCGTGCAAAAGTTTTTCGAAAATTTCAATAGTATATGACAGTTAACGTGTTTCTTGAAGTCGAACCCAACTTTTGTATGAAAATATACCAATATTTTCAGTAAAATCAAAATTTTCGCGATAAACAAAAGTGATCGTGCAAAAGTTTTTTCCCGTATTTCTATATAATTCGATATAATACGTTAAAATTTGTTTAAATGCAGTTGTTTTAAGCACAAGTGGTTCACTTAAGCTGCAAATAGCGGTTAAATATAACTATACGATTACGCACAAATGCGTCACATTCAGTTGAAGAGTGATCTGAGGATCAATACGCCCACACAAACTCATAGGTATATTTTCAATTTATTTTAAATGCCACAAAAAACCACTTAGCAATAAGTAAAAGTATGTGTCATAAAAGGTATTATCGCATTGATTTCAACAATGACTAAATTCTTAAATAAACACCAATCTTCATTGATCGTGCCAGCGCGTGGAATAGTGTGTGTTCTAAACGCCTATCAAACATTATGCTGATTCAGCACTAGCATTAGCAGTGAAATAGATTTAAATGAAGCATAAACAATCGTCCATCGAAGTAGATGCGCAGATTCAGCCTGTTGCCAAGCGCATGTACCATACGCAATCAGCGTTAACGCGCACTGTTTTGAATTCCAAATGGATTTATTTGTTTGGCGGCGTGCACACAAAGCACCTCCGCAAAATCTCTTAATCTAAAAATAGTTTGCAATTTTTCGATTTTTTTTTTTCTGTTTCTGATTTTGCACATTTGTCAACCGCCTGGCGTCGACGCATAAGTATTTGCTCTAATGTTTTTTATTGGTTCTGGTATTTTTTTTTTGCTGTTGGCTTAGCAGCTGCTCTTGACACTTGTGAATGCCATTAGCGGAGCCAGCAGGCTTTCAAGAGCAAAGTTATGGGCGGCAAATGGCGTATATTTGTACAAAATATCGTCAACATATTGATCCTGGCGTGCATGTGTACACTAGAGCGGGTCGTTTTGCAGGGAACCAAAAAAAAATCGAAATCGGAAGAATGACATGTGCGTGAAATATGGTATGGTTCACTAATATCAAGTTTGCCGAAGCGACTATGGATGTAAAAGCAATTTCGCGAAGTGTTTTAGGGATCATAAAATTTTGTTAGTCAGTTTTTGAGATATTCGTATGAAATTTGAATTGAATTAATGTTCATAGACTTAACTAAATAAATAAATTTTATACAGAGATGGTTTTAATATACTATTGATAACTTGTAGGAATCAGTCAGTTCGAACAACTATATGGCATATCTCTCATACAAACGTTTATTCAGATTTTTTAAACTAAGCATTAAAAATCGCTGACTCGAAACCGTTTTAGACGCTTAATCTCTTAGGCAAAGTAGTTCAGTATGCACCGTAAACCATTTTCAGCACACGCGATTTTATTTGAAAAAAAATCGACCCACCCTAATTTACACACTTTCGTGTTAAGTCACTAACTTTTGGCCTTGGCTAAAAAGACAAGCCCCTGGTAAAAGTTTTAAAATAACCTCGAAAGTGCTGATACATTTTTTGTACTCAGAATGTAAAGCAGAAAATGAAAATGTTATTTAGTAGATAAGGTAAATATAGATATGATCTTTAGTTAGAGATCACTGATCGTTTTAATGCCAAAAACCTTGACAATCATTAGGCATTTTTAGGCGCAGCAGTCACACAACAGTATAATCGTATTAAAATTTTTGGGCAATACATATTATATATATATATACATCGTCACCTGAAATACAAAAATACGTATCATCAAAAAAATCGAACCGCTGTCAGATATAACCGATATGTAACCATTTCATAACTAATCTCAAATTTTTTTTCATCCTTTTTCCTCCACCAGTAAACTTATATGTATGTTGCAGGAAATTTTAACCTCTTCCTGTCAGATGTAACCAGTATATAACCAATATATAACCAGTATATAACCAATATATAACCAGTATATAACCAATATATAACCAATGCTCAAATTTTGTTTCAGTATGAGTTTGCTTCGCCTGTAAACTTATGTGTATGTATCATACAATATTGACCTGCCGCTATTAGATATAACCAATATATAACCATTTTATAATCAATTCTCAATTTTTTTTTCTATGAGTGGTTTCATGTTTTTCCTGCGCCTGTAAACTTATGGAAAGGGATGTTACATAATTTTGCTTTTAAGGTGACAATTTATATACATACATACATACATATATACATAGTATAAGCGCTCATTTGCTTGATCGATCGCCTGATAGTGTCTAAAGCTATGGAAAATACCATACAAGATCAAAAGATCTGCTAGTCGTGTTATCAGCTTGCTTAACACATAATCCAAACAGCATTAAAAATTTCCGCTGTCACCTAATAGTCTACTTTCAGTTAGCTTTTAGGGCTAATGCGAAATTTCGTACAATTTAATGCTTTAATCTGTCGTGTTTTCGATATTATTAACGAATTCAATGAGAAAGTACCGTAAACAAATAAAAACATGCATTTGCGCGTGTTACCAAGCCAAATCGGCTTATGAAATTTGTGTTTTATTTTAATGTGTTCTAATCCGGCTAAACATTGCTTGACAAGCACATACTATATACTTATAATATTAGCAAAAATATAATCAAAACAGAACAAAAAACGGGGAAACGCCACAAGCTTAACCGGAACGCACTACTTTTTATACAAATTACCTCGAAAAGAGATCATGGCAACTTCAAAGTGCTATGTAGCAAAGCTTGTAAGACCGAAGCTTATGAGCACATAATCACTATTTAATAAACTCAACCACTTGAACTCGCGCAGCCGCCGCGCGACGAGACAGTAAACACTCGTACCGACTATATACTTGTACATACCTATGTACTCGTACATACATACATATGTAGTTATATGTAATTGCAATGTGCACATAGTTATAGATAAGACACGCGGCTGTTGCGTGCTAATAGTCTGATTGCTCGGCCGGGCTTACTGACAGCCTCAAGCCGGCTGCTAGCCACTAACACTTGCCAATCTAGTCGCCGGCTTGCCTGTTTTAGCAATTCATAAAAAATCAGGCGCCATATGTGATGTCACATATAAATCGTTGATAGTGTTGATAGTTGGGGGAAGTCAGCGTGTGCGAAAGTGCATATGTGCACAGATATTGTTGTATATTTTCGTATGTATGTATGCTTTCAGTAATAAAAAAAACGCGTGAGTGTGTCCATATGATAATTTAGTGCGGATTGCGCGTACTTTTCTAGCCAAGTAGCTGATTTATTGTGGGAACCAACGATATCGTAGCGTAAAGCTGGCATAGATACTGCACGATCGACATAGAGATCTTGTATGAAAAACTTTTTTATTTGAAAAGATATCTTCAAGAAATTTTGCATACATTATTACGTAAAGTAACGCTACAATCCTGAAAAAATTTTTCAAATCGGTCGACTATAGCATATAGCTGCCGTACAAACTGAACTCGCAAAATCAAGTCTTTGTATGGAAAACTTTTTTATTTAACAAGATATTCTCACAAAATTTTACATATATATACGCGATTAACAGCGCTACAATCTGTGTACAAATGATTCAGATCGGATTATTATAGCATATAGCTACCATACAAACTGAACAGTCAAAATCAAGTCTTTGCATGGAAAACTTTTTTATTGGACAAGATATCTTCACGAAATTTGATATGTATCATTGTAGAAAGAAACGCTACAATCCCTGAATAAATTGTTCAAATCGGTCAACTATAGCATATAGCTGCCATACAAACTGAGCGCTCGAAATCAAACTCTTGTATGAAAAAGTTTTTTAGTTGACAAGATATCTTCACAAAATTCGATGAGGATTAGTGCCCGAGGCAACGCCATAATCTCCGAAGAAATTGTTCAAATCGGTGAACTATAGCATATAGCTGCCATACAAACTAATAATGCAAAATCAAAGTCTTACATACCTATGTACTCATACCCACATTCACAAAGTTGTTGTTATTTTCACTTTTCTACACGCATATCTTCAACTGCTGCATACATGTATCTACAATGCGTGTTTTACTACCCCCCCAGCACTTAAATATGCCTATGGAGCTCCCCTCCTATCTGACCGAGCTTTATTCAATCAAACTTGTATTTCACTTTCATTTGCAATTGTATATTTGTGTTTTTTATTTAATTTTTAGTTGCTTGTGTTTAACAATAGGCAAACAAATTGCGTGAGCACTCGTGCCATGCAGATTGTATCTGATAAAGCTAAAGTACCCTACTCATCGCGCGTTGTTTTGTAATTCAATTGAAACTGCGCCGATTAAGCGACAGAACGTGACAGCTCGAGGCTAAATAAGCTAAATTATAATAGTCACTAACTTATCAGCAGTCTAGCACTTAATCAGGCAATATTTAGAAACGTCGCTAAGGATTTCCTATAAAACTTTGAACACACTAAAACTAAAGACTCATAAAACTTTATGGTTGGTGGCGTAAACATGATGGCGCTGCGTGTTGGCTGTGGGAATAGAGTTGAGTAGAAAGTAGTGGTTTTTTCCATAAATAGAAAAATATTTTGTACAAAATATAGTAATTTTTTGGTTTTATAAATTTGGTTTTATGAATTTGAGTCATGTCTATGCCTTGCAGTAGTTGCTTAGCTTTTGTTTCGACTATGTTGTTAGCTTGGCTTTGGTTTTGACGTTGACTAGACATTCAAAAGAGTGCGCAAATAAATATTTTATACAAATTTTAATATATATTTTTTTTAATATTTTTTTATTAATTTTTTTTATTATTATTATTTTTTTTTATTAAAAATTTTTATTTATATTTTTTTTATTATTTTTTTGATTTTATTTTTTTTTTATTTTGAAATTTTAATATACAATTATATTAATTTTTTATTATTATTATATTTTTTTTTATTAAAATTTTTAATATATATTTTTTTTTCAACTTTTTTTATATTTTTTTGATTAAAAATTTTAATATATAACTTTATTATTTTTTTATATTTTTTTATTATTTTGTTTATTTTTTTTTTCTTATTAAAAATTTTAATATATACATTTTTATAATTTTTTTATATTTTTTTTTATTAAAAATTTTAATATATATATATATTTTTTTTAATTTTTATTAAAAATTATTGTTTAAGGATTATTATTTTTGCCATTTTGTCGCCGAAATTGTTGTATTTGGTCTCTAATGCTATTTTTTACTGTTACTCCTACCAAAGCACCAAATAAGTTCTGCATTTGACCTAGTCATATTTTCCAACCAGTTATCGTATAATACCACTAAACACCCCGGCTCACTACAGATATTCACACCCGTATCTCCACATACTTATGTACATGCTCATGCAATAATTAATATAAATGAATTAATTAGTTATGATCGAAGCATTTATTTCTTAATTATGCGCTCAACTTGCGCTGATAGCACACTATATCTTAAACATTTTTTATTATTATATTATTATGACGCCAAATATAACTTTCAAATAAGACAAGAAAATCGGAAATTCCGTAACTCGAACTGTATAAAAATATAAAAAATAAAGAAAAATTATAACAAATATAAAAAATATAAAAAAATGTAGAAAAAATTAACAACCTGCAGCTTTTAGGTATGAAAGTTTTTTGTATGTACGCGTGTGTGCATATAACTGATAAATCAATGTCAATATTAGAGGCACGTATGCCACATAGAGAGCAATAAAAATTTCAAATATTTCCAAAAATTCACAGTCAGTTATCAATAGTAAGTAAATGCAAAATATCAAAAATATATAAGCAATTCTCTACACATTTAAATATAAATTTATTTATAATAAATATAGATAACAATTTTTTTTTTGTTAATATTTATATTAAATATAGATAAGCAAATATGGACTTCTTTTACTATTTCTATTTTTTAGCAAAATGCCTAATCATCACTTGAGCTTAAGTTAATTTATTTGCTTTGCAATTAGTGCATACATTTATATAACAACAAATATGAGGCAATTCAAGAGTATTTTTGGAATGCGTCTTGCCAACGGACGAAAATCATCAATTATTGCTATCGAAAATCATATTAACTTGAAGTCCTTGTATAGAAAAGTTCTTAATTTGACGAGGTTTTCTTCACGAAATTTGGTACAGATTACTAACAAAGTATGTGCTACAATATATGAAGTGATTTTTCAGATCACACCACTACGAGTATAGCATATGGCTGTCAGTTTGACTGATCAAATTCAAATTCTTACATGGAAATCTTTTTTATTTAAAAAGATATCCTTACGAAAATTGGTAGAGATTATTTTCCAAGACAACGCTGCTATATACTCATAAATTTCTCAGATCGCACCACTTTAGCATATGGCTGTCATACAAACTGACCGATTAAACTCAAGTCCTTATATGGAAAACTTTTTTATTTAAAAAGATAACTCCACGAAATTTTCTACAGATTATTTTTCAAGAAAAAGCTCCAATATCTGAAGAAATTTCTCATATCGCATAACTATAGCATATGGCTGTCATACAAACTGACCGATCAAACTCAAGTCCTTATATGGAAAACTTTTTTATTTAAAAAGATAACTCCACGAAATTTCTTACAGATTATTTTTCAAGAAAAAGCTACAATATCTGAAGAAATTTCTCGTATCGCATAACTATAGCATATGGCTGTCATACAAACTAACCGATCACATTGAAGTCCTTATATGGAAAACTTTTTTATTTAAAAAGATAACTCCACGAACTTTTCTGGAGATTATTTTTCAAGAAAAAGCTACAATATCTGAAGAAATTTCCCATATCCCATAACTATAGCATATGGCTGTCATACAAACTGACCGATCAAACTCAATTAATTACATGGAAAACTTTTTTATTTAAAAATATAACTCCACGAAATTTTCTATAGATTATTTTTCAAGAAAAAGCGATAATATCTGAAGAAATTTTTCATATCGCATAACTATAGCATATGGCTGTCATACAAACTAACCGATCAAACTCAAGTCCTTATATAGAAATATTTTTTATTTAAAAAGATAAAATTTTTTCGCAGACAATTTTCTAAGGCAACCCTACAATCTCCAAGGAAATTATTCAAATCAGACCACTATAGCATATAGCTGTCGTACAAACTAAACCAACAAAATCAATATAAAAATCTTTTTAAACTCTTTCAAACTATAAAAAATGCAACTGAGAAAGCTATTAAAGCTACAAAACAAATTCAAATTTTTTGATTTATTTTGTTTTTTTTTACTTTTTTTTATTTCTCTTCAATATATAAAAATTATGTGTAAACAAAAGCAATGTAAACTAACCACAAGCCAAAATTGTTTACACATATCCATTGTTGTAGCTGTCGTACAAATTAAACCAAAAAATCAATATAAAAATCTTTTTAAACTCTTTCAAACTATTAAAAATGCAACTGAGAAAGCTATTAAAGCTACAAAACAAATTCAAG